>JAEQBH010004616.1:0-192858 GCA_016808115.1 Tetrastigma voinierianum
AAATTCGGCATGTTTTTCATGCATACAATAATAAACCAAACTGAATTTCTTCAGTCTAAAAACCCAGAACATTCTGCATGATAGTCATGCATACAATAATACACGAAACTGAGTTTTCTTTGATCTAAAAACCCAAAACATTCTGCATGTTAGTCATGCATGGAAGCCCAGAAAATTTTGCATGTTTTTCATGCATACAATAATACCCCAAACTGAGTTTTCTTTGATCTAAAAACCCAAAGATTTCTATTAGTCATGCATGGCCCAGAAATTCTGCATGTTTTTCATTCATGCAATACACCAAATTGGATTTCTTTAGTATAAAAACCCAGAACATTCTGCATGTTAGTCATGCAATACAATAATACCGAACTGAGTTTCAGTCCTAAAAACCAAAAAAAACAGCATATACAACATCACAAATTCAGTCTTTAAACCCAGAAAATTCAGCAAGTACAACATCACAAAATTCAATCTTAAACCCAGAAAATTCAGCACAACATCACAAATTCAGCATGTTATTCATTCAAGCAATCCCTGTAAACTCAACCAAATGTCATTTCCATGGCCCCAAACAAAGGAAATAACCAAGAGGAAAAGATCCCTCACCTCTTGTAGTGTGGGATCAAATTTAAGATCCTCAAACTAGCAACAATGGAGGATTTGCAGCTCCTCCTCCGTTCTCCTTCTTTTTCTTCCTTTTTCTGGTTTCCTTTGCTTTCTTCTCTTCTCTCTTTTATGATTTTCCTCTCTCTTCCTCTCTAGGACTGATCCCAACCGAGTGGAAGAACCCCTTCAGTTCTGATTTCTCACTACACAAGACCAATTCTCCTTGGTGCTTGACATGGTACAAACTATGGCAAGTGTCTGTGCCAAGCCATGCACAACTTCTACTTCCCACTAATTTGCATGCATTCTAGGAGTATGACACTTGGCCACTTAGGTGCCAAGCGTTCCCAAATCCTTGTGCCATGTGGCATGCACTCTCGTGCCACGTGTCACCCCCTGATTGGCTCGTCCGGCCTCGAAATACGTAAATCATTTGTCTAAGGTCGACGTAGTTTGTTTGGTTCTAGCAGATTTGCGAGATCATTCCCAATGGTGTGATCCAGTTTAGGTCATCTACGAGGTCTAGAGAAAAAATCTAGGGTTTTTTGTTTATGTAGATCTGACGAAATTCTTAGATTCGCTCATTTGAAAAGGAAAAATAATAATAATAATAATACTCTTTTCGGGGTTTCACAAGTCATGGTTCTTGAGGAGCCATTTGAGCGTTGGATCGTCATCGTCTTTGCACATCTCTGCGAGAAGAAGCAGAAAGCGGCCTTAATGATGAGTATATATATAGGGAATGATTTATTCTTGAATCTTTGAAAGCAAGAGAGATGGTGATCTCAAACTCAAAACAAGTTTAGTAATTGTTACCAAAATAAGTTTGACAACAAAAAAGAGAAAATATATGATGCTTCTAGAAAATATGATTTTTGTTCTCAAATAAGCCCATGATGATTAGTTCTTGAATGCGAGAAAGCGAGAGTAAGTCTCGAACTCAAAAACAAGTTTAGTAATTGTTTCCAAAACCAAAACAATAAAAACAAGTTTGGAAAAAAAAAAAAAAAGAAAAAAAAAGCGGAAAGATATTGTAGATAAGGGCATATGGAATTTACCTTTACATTGGTCAAGTCTACATAGTGCTCCTCTCTGGCGATGAACTCCATGAAGTTCTCCTCTTGTTGGGTGATAATGGCCCTTTGTATGGCCATATTACTTTGACTCAAGTACACGGGAAAATCCACGTTAAAGGTGTGTTTGGATGATGATTAATGGCCATGAGGCCGGTTGGTATGAATCGTACCTCCCGAACTCCATCATGGGCGACCAGGTCTTCCGGCTGCGATGTAAGTACTCCACCCCGTGAGGAAGTCTTGAAACTTGCCTTTCTTCTTTTCTGCTACAAACATATTGTTCGGGTATTTTTATCATATCAACATATATACTAGGGTTATTTCTCTATTCAGTTGTAATTTGTAATTATTCCTCCTTCATAGTGAAGTTTTTCTCCTTTGTCTATAGTTTTCTAGTAAAGTTTCGTAATAAATATGAGTGTTTTTTCATATTTTATTATTGTGTCATGAGATTCAACAATTGTGTAGATTTCATATGCTTTGACCTTAATAAATCATGATGGTTGTAAATACAAAATAAGTCCATATATATATATATATATATATATATATATATATATATATATATATACTATATATATATATATAGCATTATAAACTTTTAATAAATAAAATTACAATCACCTTAATGTAAAACATAACATTCTACTTGATGTTACATATGTTCCACATCTCATAAAGGCTTTTCTTTTTTTTGAAGCATGATATCGGAATTATCTCATACACACATTTTCTTTGTGTTCTTAATATGAGCTTTTATTTGTGAAACTTCGGTCTTTATCTGTGAGAAGTTGGTTTAAAATAGACAAATCCAAAGTTATTTGTAAGCCCAATCTCTTGCGAGTCATCTAGAAAATGTCACTTTTCGAATTAAAATGCCCTTGAAAGTTACAGATAAATCCTTTACATGATAAATTTGGGCATTCTCTCGTCCATCCAATTATAGCCCAGGGATGTAAATAAATCCAAGCTACTAGAACTTGATCATAGAATACTCGAATTTGACTCGAAAGTTCGGTGGGTTTTAGTAGTTTGTCGAGTCGAGGATTCAGGTATCCGCAATACCCAATTGGAGATGCTTGTTAGTTTAATTGAGCTTTGCTGAGTTTATTAATTGAGTCGAACTCGAGTCGATTTCAAATCGAGTCGAGTATAATTATTTATTAATTTTTAATTGATTCAAGTTTTGTTGAGTCGAGTTTGAGTAACTCGACTATTTCCTGAGTTGCGTTCCAAACATCTGAAAAAAAAAGTTTGATCGAGTTTGAGTCTAGTATGAGCTATGAGTTTTTTTATCGAATTGAGTTAAATTGTTTGTATTGTATCAATTAAGCTTGACTCGATTACACCGATTCTCATATATCCTTATTTGAATTTTTCTGAAATCTTTATCTTTTGTACATCCTTTTAGATTTAAAAAAATGTTAGTTTGCAAATAAGTTTTGAATTTGCTTCCCCTTTAAACTATTATCCTTTATATATTTGATCTTTGGTTTCAAGCAGAATCTCTTAAAATAAAATAGAATGTTATATTTGGATGGGGGTTACTATGATATTCTATTTCGAAAATGTAAAAAGTTTATAATACTTTGTATGCACAAATTCTTTCGGGCTATGTTTGGAACCCGAAAAATACTAACGAAAGAAAAAAAACTAAGAAAAATAATTTTCTCATGTTTAATTTCAATGTGAAAAATATAAAAAAATCAAATATAATCATAATTTGATATATTTTTAAATTTCTTATTCTTTATATAATAGAGATAAGCAAATAAAATAAGCTTGAATAAATATATATAATTAATTTATTAAGTTTAAACCTATTTTTATTTTCCTATAGAATTTTATTTCCTTCCACTTTTTCTACATATTTTCTTTTTTTACTACTTCCAGATATAGGTGGCAATTCGGTGTCTGTTTGGTGGTGAGCCAACATTGGCCGGCAGAGAAATCGAGCTTGGCCAAAATTGGCCTTGTTTTCGGGCCTAAAATATAGCATTTCGGCCCGATATTACAAAAATCCAGCGGGTCGGGCAGTGCCTTATAAAAGCAAGAAATTTTGGCGAGACGGACGAAGCGAGCTGGTGGCTGGTTTTTCGAATTGATAAGTGTATTGACCACCCAATTAGGGTGGGCAGGCTAGCCCGTGTTCGAGCAAATTTCCACCTCTACTTTACGAGGTTCTACGCCAGGCCTAACTTTGTATAAGCATTGTAAAAATCATGAAGATTCTTGGGTTCGAAAAGAAATGATATCTATATTGACCGGCATTAGTTCATTGGTAGCAAGTAAAGTAAATATATTATCATTGCCCATATTTGAGAACAAGCACATCATAGTTTCGGAAGCATCACATTTTGTGTTTTTTTGTCGAAACTTGTTTATGAGTTTGAGATCTCTTTTCTTTTTATTGTTTTCGAAACAAATCATTACCTTTTTTTGATATTTGAGAACAAAAGAAAATCATAGTTTCTAGACATCACGATTCTGCTTTTTGTTGCCGAAACTTGTTTTTGAGTTTGAGATCTCTTCTTTCTTGCTTTTAGCACTCAAGAACAAATCATTGCCCATATTTGAGAACAAGCAAATCTTACTTTCTAGAAGCATCACATTTTCTTCTTTTTTTTTTGTTGTCAAACTTATTTTCATTGTTATGGTTTTGGAAACCATTACCAAAACTTGTTTGTTTTGAGTTTGAGATCTCTTCTTTATTGCTTCCAGCATTCAAGAACAAATCATTGCCATATTTGAAACGAGGCCCGATCATATTTTCTATAAACATCCATTTTACGCCTTTTTGTTGTCAAACTTGTTTTCTTTGTTATGGTTTTGGAAACAATCATATATGGAGATGTTGGAATCAATGTGGCAGGAAATGGAAGAGATAGAAAAGAGATGGGAGCTACATCAGAAGAAAAGAGAGGAGTTTGGAGGCGACGAGAAGAGAAAGGAACAACAGTGAGACAAATGCTCGAACGGGGGGGATGAGGAATGGAAAGAAGAAATGGAAAGGAGAGAAAGAGGCTTAATGAAAAGGCTGAACACAACAATAAAGTCCTTCTATGATGAGCAGCTGAAAAGAGATGAAGAGGTGCTTTCATTCTTAGAGAAAAGAGAGGAATGGATGGAAGCTAATATGTTGAAGAAGGCAGAGGGGTTCAAATATATTTATATGAACAATTCGCTGAATTGGAAAGATCATGGTGAAGAGAGACAAGGAGATAGAAAGGGACAATAATTATAGACAAAAATTATGGATTGATAGTCTTGACCACGTGAATTCAAATGTAGTGAACATGCACTCTATGCTCACTGAAATTGAAAGTTGTATGAATACCCTTGGTGCTAGGCAAGATCAATTGATCACTTTCACAATGGATTATTGCCTCCGCACAGTTCATTGTAATCACCCTCCTCCTCTTAATAAAAAGCTCAAACCACTTGCTGAATAATTCGCGGTTAATTTCTCTCGAATTTGTCAACGGTTTCATAGATTGTGGTTTAGCTTAGTTTATCAAATAATTGGAAATAGTTTGATTTGTATAATGGATTTGGTAGAGTCGGAACTGCTTGGTTGCATTGAATTGATTGAACTCAAGTTGTGTATGTCCTCTTTAGCCTACTAAATCACAACCATGGAGATTGTAGAGGAGAATCATGCTAACAAACCCAACTACATGAATCTCACATAATCAATCAAAGCTAAGCAGAAACCCTCCAAGTATGCCCTCCTCCTTCCAAGGCCTTTTAATGGAGGATACCAAGCATAGCTACAAATGAAATCAGCAGTAATCTCTAATGACATACAAGAAGCAAAGGTCAGGTTCTTATACTCCCATCACTAAGCTCGTATGACTTTACCCACTATAGCACTGGATAGAATGAATTGATTAAGTCCAACAGAGAAGAATATTTTTTATTCATAATAAATATGTATCTTTACATGTACATATTTATAGAGATATTAGAGATCCTACAATCAAGCTATTCCTATAATTAAGTTATTTTCCTAACAAAGAAATCTCTCTAAACTAGGAAATAATACAATAGTAATAGGAAAGAATTACAATAAAGAATCTTTGACTATTAATCCAATATAAATACTCCTCAAGTTGGTGCATAGATGTCACACATGCCTAACTTGCCCAAAAATCCTTGAGAACACTCGACTTGGAAAGTTCAACTTTGGTGAGGATATCAAACCAATTGGATCTTTCTCGGATCGAATCTAGGCAACTCCGATAATTTTCATCCAATTTCTCCTTAATGAAGAATCTGTTCACGCCCCGTATGCTTTGTACGATCATGTTGTACCGGATTTTGAGCAATATCACATGCTGCTTTATTATCACAATAAAGCCGAATCGGTTGCCTATGCATAGATTCAAATCCATCAATAGAAGTCTTAGCCACAATGCCTCACATACCCAAGTGTCATACCCCAAATTCAGCCCGCGCGCTTGAACGCAACAAATATCTCCGTCGCTTCTCCATGTAACGAGATTACCACCTACAAAGGTGAAATATCCCGAAGTAGATCGTCTGTCATCTATTGCTTCAGCCTAGTCAGCATCACTATATGCATCCACACTTTGACAATCTACATTTTTAGTGAACAAATGCCCTTTCTAGGAGCGGACTTCAGATACCTTAAAATGCGCATAACTGCATTCATATGTTATTCTCCAAGATTATGCATAAACTGGCTAACAATCCTCAATGCATAGGCAAGATCTGGCCTAGTGTGGGCTAAGTACATCAATCTTCCAACAACCTCGATCTCCTTTTATCACTGTGCACCCGATTAGTCTCAACACATAACTTCAATCCTTCATCGGTGTATCGCCTAGTCGACATGCCGACATACTAGTTTCCTGCATAACAAATCTAAAGCATATTTTCGGAGACAAGAAAATCCCTTTATCGTATCGAGACACTTCGATCCTAAAGAAAATATTTCAAGTGATCTATATCTTCATTTGAATTCGCTTGACAAGTAACTTTGTAGAGCCTTCCTTCCATCAAGGTCATTTCCTGAAACCACCATGCCATCAACATACACAATAAGGGCAGTGATCAACATAAAATTGAACAAATTACCCAGGTTTCTTTATATGAATCAACAATTAACTTGTATTAAACTCGTAAAATGGATTAAAAATCAAATGAGATTTTAGACTCATCAATAGCATCGGTACTCCCTTTGATAAGCAAAGATACTCCTAAAATGACACATCGCAATGCTTGGAGGTGTCAACTTGTCGCGCCGACGCGGCGAAGATGTACAAATGCCACCCAAAGACATGAGGTGGTAAGTTTGACCGACCGAGCAACAATTGCTTCAATGAGAGCCTGGGATGGTGTCCGGAAATCAATAGTGTTGGAAGGTACTCAGTTGATCAAATATGCTGCAGAGGTAAGTGCGTGTCCCCAATAGGATAAAGGCATATGTGATTCTATCAATGAAGCATGGATAACCTCCAACAAGTGACGATTTTTCCACTCCGCCACCCTATTATGTTGGGGTGTATCGGAACAAGTAGCTTGATGAATGGTTCTATGGGCTTCCAAATACCGCTTCAATTCAAAACTCAAATATTCACTCATCACATCGCTAACTCAAATCGTGCATTGTACTGACTACAAACCATTTTATGAAAATTTTGAAATAACAAGTTTATTTCACTTTTGGACTTCATCAAACATACCCAAGTCATCCTGGTACAATCATCAATAAAAGTAACAAACCAATGCGATCCATCCAAAGTAGCAAATTTAGATGGGCCCCAAACATCATCGTAATGTATGATCATAAAAGGAATCGGACTTCGGTTCAAAGTTAATGAAACGAACATGATGGCTTTCTTTGCAAGTTCACAAACATCACATTGGAAACTAGAGACATCAAAGTTTGCAAAACTAGGAAATAATTTCTTTATGTAACCAAAAGAAGCATGCCCCACGTCGACGCCATAACTATATCTTTATTTCCTTTTCCGAACCTCCCAATCTTTAAAGCCGACGCAACTCATCTTAACTTTTAGACACCAAGTCCAAGTAATATAGCCTCGCCTAACACCACAACCAATCGCTTGCCTTGTCCGATGTCCTTAAATACACAATATTCGTGCTAAAAATGACAACACATAATAAGGCAGTGGTTATTTTAGAAACTGAAAAAAGATTATAGTTCAAAGAGGGAACAACCAAAACAGAATCTAAATTCAAGGTGTTAGTGAGGGACAAGGATCCTTCCCCAATAATCGGAATTGAGGTACCATTGGCAGTGGAAACAGAATGTTGTGAGGAAGATTTAAGAGGTGAAACTTGTCTAGAATCAAATGTCATATGATCCGTAGCACCAGAATCAATTATCCATGCACTATTAGAAACAAGTGTATAAATATTTAAACCTACTAACATTACCTCACACAGCCGCCAATGCCGAGGACTTTCACCGCTATCATCCTCTGCCTTGTTTCAACAATTGCAAGAAGAGAGTTTATTGTAATTCTTCTTCCAAGAATCACGGCTATGATCCCAATTCATTCTTATATCCCACAAGTTCATAGCATCGACTTTTGTTTCACCCGCCATCACGTTGAGTGCGCATTGTATGATGATTTGTCTCCACCATTAGCGCCTTAGGATGGATTCGCCTTTTTGGTCTTGTTGTTATTGAGAGACCGCTTTATTAGGACCGCTCCGAGTCACCATGCTAAAGCTTCGTAATTTTCCAATGGTCCGTACATCACCCCGTCGAACATCTTCATGACGAATCAGCATAACACTCTTCTAATTCAAGGATAGGATCCTTCCTCAAGATTTCGCCGCGCACTTGCTCAAAATCACCCTCTAATCCAGCGAGAAAGATATGCACCTTTTGTCGCTGAAGCAATTCCTGATAAGATGCAATATTTGTCTCATCCACCATGACCACCTTATCACGATGATCCAACTCACTGAAGATTTCGCCGCCTCCATAATATATAGAGAGTGGTTTGCCATTTTGTTTTGCAAAGAAAGCCCTCTGCTCCGTAAAAAACTGCCATTCATCCGTCCATCATCATAAAAGGCTTTAGGACAAGAGCTTCCAAATATCTTGTGCGGTGGGTAAGCGAATGTATCGCTTCATAATCTCCGGGGACATAGACATCAACAACGATCTTTTAACCTTCTGATTATCTGAATACCACTTTTCATAGCCTTCATCTTTCTCCTTAGGTGGCGACGAGCAGCTACGAATGAAAGAGAGTTTCTCCTTCCTCAAAGAATTTGAATCTCTAACATTTGAGACCACAGATCATAGTTGGTCTCTATCTAATACAATTAATTGAATGATGCCTTCATGTTGAATAATGATGGGGTAGATTTGGTGACGTATCGTTTCGTATCCGACTGCCATGGTTTAAGGATTCAAAGAAGAATGATTTAGGGTTTCGTGGCTTTGATACCAACTTGGAAGATAGGAGAGAAGAATATTTTTTATCATAATAAACTGTATCTTTACATGTACATATTTATAGAGATATTAGAGATCCCTCGTTAATCAAGCTATTCCTATAATTAAGTTATTTCCCAATGCATAAATATCTCTAAACTAGGAAAGAATATAATAAAGTAATAGGAAAGAATTACAATAGATAATCTTTGACTATTAATCAAATATCGCAACAACAAGAAGGCCGGTTCTTATAATTCCCATCGCTATGCTCGTATGATCTTTACCCAATTGAAGCAATTGGATAGAAATGAATCGATTAAGTCCAAAATTATCTCTGCTCGATTGAATTAATCAAATGGGCAACTCCTTGTTGTCTTGATTATATACCTAAAAAAAAAAATCACTGAATTGGAAAAAGTCATGGGGAGGAACTGGTTGTGTTTTAGGGTATATAGTTTTGGTTTTGGATTATGGATTTTTATGTACTTTGTTTACACACACAATGTACACAAAATAGAGATAGAACCCTGTTTTCCATGTTTGGATTGGTGTGAATGAATCGCATTGATTTGAAGAGTTAATCATCTTGTTTCCCTTTAATTTCTTACAAATCTTTTTAATTATTATATAGGGCTTGAACGGGCTTTTTTTTCATTTTTTCCATGATATATTTATTTTTCAGGCTTTGGGCAATGATGCTTCTAGAAACTATGATGTGCTTATTCTCAAATATGGGCAATAATTTGCTCTTGAGTAGAAGGGACTTTCAGGGGAAAAAGAGGAAAAAGCCGTGGGAATTCTATTCCTTGTATAATTTTTGATACAGCGTGGAAAGAGAGAAATCAAATAGCTTTAAAGACGGGATGGTAGTCAGACAGAGATTAAAATATTTCTTTGTCTAGAACTGTGGAGCCGAATAAAGTGCTCTAGGTGAAGAGGTGCATTCCATCTTAGATTTTTTCGGAATGGATGGCCTCTATGTAAAAAGGTATGAGGTTTTCTCCTTTCCTTTTTTTGCTTTTCGTCAGCCTCGTGAATTTCCCGTCCCGTATACTTTGTGGTTGTTTTGTTCATTCCTTATTTTCCGGTCATATATTGCTTACCGATCCAAAAAAAGAATAAGGAATAAGGATTATAGGTTTGATAAAGACAAATAAATGCAACCACTTAAGAGAAATCGCCTTTCTAAACAAGGTTGATCGGGCTCCCCACCCCTAATATGCAAAGCAGTTTTTAAAATCAAATTGTTGCGTAAATTCAGCTCCACATACCAAAGTTCACCTATTGCTTTATCAAAACCAATTAAAATAATAATATGTCTCAGAGTTTTTAGATTATCGCTATCAATATAAAGAATAGAAGAATACTGTTTGCAAATCAAACTTCCTTATTCTTAAACCTAACCCACCTACAACATTCACAAAAAAAAAGAGAAAATAATAAAATTACTTGATTAAAGATGTTTATATATTATCAAAAATTAACATGAATATAACAACTATAAGTTTTCGTAAAATGTACTAACCGGGGGTCAAGGTAATGGTCTTTTTTAAAAACAATCGATATGTTTATTTAGATGTAAAAACAAAGCAGAGGGATAAGTAAAATGGTTTCTGGTCCGCAGGATAAAGATATAGCGGTTTCTCTTGACCGCTTAATTATATGAGACCTTTCCATTGAAACAACTCCGCCTTGCATGGCATGATGCGGTACATATAACAAGAACATTGAAGAGTTGGCTCTAAGAGGCGATAAATGGAAGTCTCAGATTTGAAATGAGATCAAACATGCCAATGCGTAAAGGCTTATTGTTTAGAATTTAATCTGGAGCAAAAGAGATTGTCACTATTGGTTGGACAGACGTTGTCCTCATTAACTGCTTCCTCGTGCCTGTTGAACATTGAAACTTCCACTTCTATCAAAGACAAGTATCTCCGTGTGACATACAGACTCTATTCCACTATTAGGTAAGCACGCCGAGGTCTTGCTTATTCTTCCTTTTGGAGTCAAGTCAAATATTAATTGTTCGTCAAGCTAGTAAAAATGAATCCCGATTCTTCAAAATTTCGTGAGGCCGGTGGACCCAAAACTCCTATAAAGTATGGAAGGGTGGATGTCTCTAACTCGAACAAGGCCTGTAATAGCAGGCTTCCCCGGTAAGTTAACTGCAGCTTAAGAGATCTCAAACTCAAAACAAAACAGTTTGCAATTGTTTCCAAAACCAAAACAATAAAAAACAAGTTTGACAACAAAAAAAAAGGCGTAAAATATATATGATGATACTAGAAATTGATCTCTTAGAATAGGAAATCAGCTTTCAATTCATTATACCTTTCCGAGATAATGTGGGAATAGAAATTGCTCTCCTCTTGATAGCTCCTTCTTGCCTCTATTTGCAATTCTGCCCTACTTGCCCACGTTCCTCCCATCACACCATCCTTCCCGAAATTCAACATCGTAACAAAAAACAAAAAACAAAAACAAAAACTTGAAATTGGGGTGAAATTGAATTAGCCACCCATTGCAATACCTCGCCCGCTTACGGGATCGTGCAGGTTTTGAAGATGGTCCGTATATTCCGCTCCGAGGAGATGTTCACAGATTGAGCCATGACTCGGGCTTGAACTGACGAGCGCCTCACGCACCAGGAGTCACCTACAAGCCGCCGGACTCCGCCGGCTCTGACTACGGGCCTAAGCCTCACCGTAGCTCAAGGCCCTCGCTCTTTCTTGCCTCGCAATTTTCCATTAACCTGTAAATTTAACTAATTAACTAAATTATGTAAAACTATATAATTGAGCGTAGAAAAGAAACCCATTTACCGTAAGTCCTCTGAAGTCGTCTCGACGCGAATCAGCCCATTCTTTGCGAAACACCCGAACTCGGGATGAGCTCGAGCACGACGGCCACAAAGGGCGAAGAACCCAAAGACTAGCCGCCACTCAGAATCCGACTTCGATGTCGCACGTTCTTTCCTCTCAACTTCGAACCCCGGGAAGAACTTCTGACAACCTCCATTTTCTCTTCCCTGCTTTCCACCTCACCCACTTTCTTAAAACACATAGAAGAAACCAAATCAAAACAAAAAACAAAACAAAACAACTAAAATGCATCGAAACCGGGAATCTAACCTCACGCGGTCTTTGATCCGAGCCGCCCCAACCAATGATTTTAGCCATTCCCGAACAAATTCCCACAGAGTGGAAATTATAATTCCGTTGTTTTGAATGAAAGAAAACAAACAAGCAAAGAAAATTTTCAAATACAAAAAGAAAAAACCTCCATTCTAGAATACAAACTCCTAAGTGGTCATATAGCCCTTTATGGGGAGATCCATCATGGATGGTTATCCAATGGTCAATGGGTGGACGGTTATGAGTAGATTGCATAATTCCCGGCTATAACGCTGCGTCGTTCGCGGTATAAAAAGCATGGTGGTCGATTAATGGGGTCTTCGAAAATAGCAAAACAATGGAGAGAAAGGAGGTGATTAAGGAGGTGATTAATGGGATACTTTAAAGCAGTATTGAGAAGCAATGGAAGAGAAAGGGTGGTGATTTTTGAGATTGCTTTCTTGAAATATGAATTGCGAGCGAACAATGGAGAGAAAGGGAGGTTATGAGGCCATTTGAATTTTGAAATTAAAAAAAAAAAAAAGGGGATTATGTAATAAGAAACCCCCTTGCTCTAATTTTCATTAGTATTACCAAAAAGTAGAAAGTAATATTAGATACAACCTATCTTTTTATCCTGTCTTCACATCTAACTTACCAAAAATTTTAAAATAAATAGGTTCGTAACTTTAATAAAGTAAGGGACTTTGAGATAGAAATTTAGTAACTCTTTGGTTACCCCTTTTAAAAGCGTTCTATGTTCTTAAAATCAATAAAGAACAAAAATACGTTTGTCTTTTGATTTTATTTTTGCAAAACATAAAAAACACATCAAAACACTAAATTGAAATAAAGCTATCAATTTTCAGAACACAAATAAATAGTGTTCTTTGTGTTTTTCAAAAACAAAGGAGAAACAAAAAATAGATATAAGAAAACACGTTTGGTTCTTAAATTTTTTTTTTATTGAACCTGAAAGATTAATTCAAAAAACAATAACATTTTTTTAGAGAATACCAAAATTGTATTAAGCTTTGTTTTCAAAAAAATGTTGCTTTACAAAAAAATAAAAAGTTCATAAGTTTAAAGAATTTAGAAAGTAATCATTCCACGAACTCACGGTTTGGATATTTTATTATTAAATTATTTATCTTTACTTTTCATAAAAATTTAGAAAAACCAATTATTGATTTTAAATAAATTATTATTTAAGTGAAGACATCACACCATAAATTTTTACCCCTACAAACACAACTCTTAAATTCTAAGCACCTTCCATAATGGAGTGATGACCTCAAAACAAGAAAACGTTCAAAATTTAGTTTTGGACTTATGGTGTGATGTATTCACTTAAATGGCCTTCAAGACCCAATCTACAAAAAAAGAAAAAAAATCACTTAGGTAGAGATGGATTTAGGTCTTATGTTCTCTTTTAACTTAACCTTGATGGTCTCGAGTTGAACTGAGAAAACAATTGTCTTCTATGTTAGAACCGTGTCGCTCTTATATGGTCCTTATAGGCTGGTATGGGGATTGATGCAAATGTGATATGTCTTAAAAGCACTTTTGTGTATATATGGATCCGCTCAAAACACATTATGGTCGACAAAAAAGAAAAAAAGAAAATGGTATCTTAGCACATACTGCTTTTGTCTATAGACCTAATAAAAAATTAAATGAAATGGTATCAACCCTTCACCCTTTTTCTTTTTCTTTTTAATGTAAGGCTGAAAAAAAAAAAAAAGAACCTTCGCTGGTGGTGGCTCGCATTTAGGATTCTTGGGCTAGGGAAGCCCATTTAACTAAAGTGATTTAGGAGAGGTGCATTTGGGGCTAGGCAGCAGAGAATTGGAATGATATCTTCTTCTTGCTTTGCTGTTAAAGGCTACTCACGGCTTGATCATGGGGCCACTTGCTCAGTATGACTTTGAGCTCTGCAGGGTCGTCCGAGGAACCGATTCCTAGGACCGGCCCGATGAGTCGGTGCACGACAACGTTTTCCCTATGTTCGATCCTTCTTCTATGACATTGGTGGCTGTCCTCTTCATGAATTAATGTTGGTTTTGCCTCCTACTTGATAGCTCCATCTGTATTTTTAGAGCTAGTGATGCTTCTTGAGGAATTTTGGCGTTGGGATTAATCAATATTCTCTTTCTGACTTGAAACAACCAATAGTGAGTATATATATGGGCAATGATTTGTTCTTAAATCTTTGAAGAAAGCAAGACAGAGATGATCTCAAACTTCCAAAACAAGTTTGGTAGGTATTTACCAAAACAAGTTTGACAGCGAGAAATATGATCTGCGGGGCATAAATGGAATTTGCGCATCCTTTTACATTGTAGTCGAGTCTCGTGGTGCCTCCTAGGAAGGCGATGAACTCCATGAAGTTCTCCTCTGTTGGGTGATAATGGCCCCTTTGTATGACCATACTTTGACCAAGTGCACGGAAAATCACGTTAAAGGTGTGTTTGGATGATGATTAATAGCCATGCCATGGCGTCGATATGAAACATCACCCTCGAGAACTCCATCATGGGCGACCCGGTCTTCATTGCCGATGTGCCCATCCTCGGCCAGTGCTAAAAACTTCCCTTTCTTCTTTTACTTTACATACATATTGTTAGGGTTTTTGTCATATCAACATATATATACTAAGGTTATTTCTCTATTAGTTGTAATTTGTAATTATTCTTATTTTCATAGTGAAATTTTCTCTTTTGTCTATCACTAAGGGTTTTCAATATAATATAAATATGATGTTTTTCTTTTTTTATATTTGTGTATTGAATTTAATAATTTTTATTTGGTGAAACTTGAAATTAGTTGTAATAGCTTTACTCTGAGTTGTGATATCATCTACTTTGTGTAATAAATCATGATGGTTGTATAAATACTCAAGATAAAGTCCATATATATATATATATATAGCATTTTAAACTTTTTAATAAATAAAATTACCACCTTAATGTAAAACATAACATTCTACTTGATGTTACTTATGTTCCCACATCTCATAAAGGCTTTTTTTTTGTTTAGGAAACATGGTATCGAATTATCTCATACACACATTTTCTTTGTGTTCATATGAGCTTTTTATTTGTGAAACCTCGGTCTTTTGCTCTATGAAATTGGTTTAAAGGCAAATTAAAAAATTATTTGCAAAACTAATCTCTTATATAGAGTCACATCTTGAAAATCACTTTTAATTAAAATGTAAAAAGTGCAAAAATAAATCCTTACATGATAATGGGCATTCTCTCTCATCCATCAAATTATAACTAAGGGGTGTAAGTAAGTAAAGCTACTTAAGCTTGATCATAGAATACTCAAATTTGACTTAGAGTTTGAGCTGAGTTTGAGTAGTTTTATCAGTTGGGATTAGTATCATAATACCCGATTTGAGATGCATGTTGATTTAATTGAGTTTTGTTGTTTTATTAATTGAGTCGAGATTGGTGATTTCAAATCGAGTCTAATTAAATTATAATTATTTAGTAATTTTTAATTGATTAAGGAGTTTTGTTAGTCGAGTTTGAGAGTGCTAGACTATTTCTTGAGTTGAGTTCCAAACATTTGAAAAAAAAAAGTTTGATCAAGTTTGAGTTTAGTTTGAGCTTTGAGTTTTTTAATCAAATTGAGTTCGAGTTTGACACTGTATTGACTAGCTTTACTTGATTACACCCCTAATTATAATTATATCCTTAAGGGCATTTTTTTCTGAAATGCTATCTTTTTGTACATCCTTTTATATTTAAAAAAAAAATGTTAGTTTTGCAAATAAGTTTTGAATTTGCCCCCTTTAAACTATTATCCCTTTATGTTGATCTTACAATTTGTCGAATGTAGAATACAAATAGAATGTTATATTTTGGATGGGGGTTATGTTGATATTCTATTTGAAAATGTAAAAAGTTTATATAATACTATGTATGCACAAATTCCTTGAGACTCAGTTTGGAACGAAAATACTAAGGAAATAAAAAAAACTAAGAAAACATTTCGTATTTAATTTCAATGTGGAAAATATAAAAGAAAATATAAAAGAAAATCAAATATAATCAAAATTTGATATATTTTTAAATTTCTTAGTCTTTATATAATAGAGATAAATAAATAAAATAAGCTTGAATAAATATATATAATTAATTTATTAAGTTTAAACCTACTCTTATTTTTCTATAAATTTATTTCCTTCCACTTTTCTCTATATTTTCCTTTATATTTTTCTTTACTGCTGATATATAGGTGGCAATTCGAGGTGTCTGCGGGTTGGCCCAGGCCGAGAGCCAACATCAGGCTGAACCAGGAAATCGAGCTGGTCAAAATTGGCACGGTTTTGAGGCCTAAAAACATGCGCGACCGTTGACCCCTGAAATCCAGTGGGCAATTATAAAGGAGCAAAATTTTGGAGGACATGAGCAGAACCACAAAGGTGTTGGCTTGGAATTTTTGGAGTCAATAAATTAATAAGCCGACCTAATTCTAGGTGGGCCGGGGAGCTGGCCTCAATGGAGTGAACCAAAATTACTTACCTCTACTTTACGAGGTTTCAAGCCCAGCGACTAGCTTTGTATAAACATTATCTGAATCATGAAGATTCTTGGAGTTGAAAAGACAATATCCTATATTGGCCCGACATTAATTCATTAGTAGCAAGGCGAGAAAAATAAATATATTATGAAAAAAAAGAAAAAAAAGCCCATTCAAGCCATATAATTAAGATTTGACAAAAATTAAGGAAGCAGGGATGATTAACTCTTCAAATCAATCTACATTAATTAATTGACACCAATCGAACATGGAAAACAAGTTCATATCTCTCTATTTTGTGGCCACATTAATGGTTGTGTAAACAAAGTACAACAAAAATCCATAATCCAAAACCAAAACTATATATCCCTAAAACCTGGCGGTTCCTCCCCATGACTTTTTCCAATTCGATTGATTTTTTTCGGTATGTAATCAAGGCAGCAAAGGAGTTGCCCATTTGTCTAATTCAATCGAAACGGACAATTTTGGACTTAATCCATTCATTCTATCGATTGCTCAGGTGGGTAAAGATCCTTGCGAGCTTAGCGATGGGAGTATAAGAACCCGGTGCTTGCTTCTTGTATCGCCATTAGAAGTGCCATTGATTTCATGCGTACACCTTGGCGGGTATCCTCCATTAAAGGCCTTGGAGGGAGCATACTTGGAGGTTGCAGCAGCACGATTGATTATGTGAGATTCATGTAGTTTGGGTGTTATGTGTCCCCATGCATAACCCACCTGGCGTCATAAGTGGACCATCACCTCAAATAAGTTCAAGGAGAACAAGTCTCATTAGTTTCATTCGAGTTCCTATTCTTTAGCATGTTTTTCCTAGTCTTATGAAATACCTAGTCTCTAGGAATAAGTTGAAAACTAGTCAATTTACATTGCATGTAAGTATTGTATAGCCAGTTTAATGGAATACGCAGCGAAATTACCATAACTCCTAACTCTCATCTTCTCTTCTTTATCTCACAAATTCTCTTGTAACATTTGGTATCAGAGCCCACAGATCCTAGGTTCTAAGCATGGACACGGCGAGGTCAATCGCAGGGTTCGCGGTGGTCGATGCGTGGCGCGACATGGGGCTAGTGTGGAAGCGAGTTCATGCGGCTTTGCAAAGGTGTTTTAACGGAACTACAAACTACGTGCCAGCCCGTGAGCCAACTGACTCACAAACCGCAATACCACCGCTGACGAAGTTAACCCCTTGACTAGAGAAGGGTCATCACACTACCCACTTGCTGTCCATTTCAACCCCAATACTGATCAAACACGCCCATCCCAACTCAAGTTGCATTTTCCCAGGTTCAATGGCGATGACCCCACTGGTTGGATCTATAAGGCAGGCTTGATGCTTAATTTCAGAATGTCGCGAAGTAGATCAGCGAGTCGATTAACCTCCTTTCATTTGGACATTGCCTTACAATGCTTGCCGTGGCGGGCCAGTTTCGTGGCCCTCTAACACAGGAGGCTCACCAAAGCTATCTTGCCTGATTTGGTCCCTCTGATTATGAGGGGATCCAGGCGGCGTTAACCGCCTAAAGAGCGGACAAGCTAACGTGCGTATCAAGAGGCCTTTGAACGTCTTTCCCACCAAGTGGTTGGATTACCCGAAACCTTTCTAATCGGCTGTTTTATTGCTGGATTACGGGATGACATTCGTCTAGATGTCAAGATTAAACAACCGTGCTGGCGATGCAATCGGAGTGCGTATTTGGTCGAGGCGCGATACACTCCCAGAGAACCACTCCTCCGGTCGCGTGCGGTGGCTTGCATCTTAGGAGGATCTCCAGCTCGGTAGGTAGGAATCTTAGGCCCACCCACAACGCCCGGGTAACATCTCCAACCCTCCAACCACACCATTCTGCTGAATCACCAGTCAAGAAGCATGCGACGTCGCGAAAAGGGTCTATGTTACTATTGTGACGAGAAATACTCTCTGGGTCATCGCTGTGAGCGACCCCAATTGTTTATGATCGAGGACTCACCTAACGTGGGTGAGGAAAATTCAGAAGACAATGGGCAGGGAGCAGAAGTTTTTGAAGCACTACCTGAGATTTCCTTTCACGCTATCATTTGGAGGCCGTCACCAGCGATCCCTTAGAGTGTGGGAGAGGCTGAAGAACAAGAACCTACTGGTATTGATTGATGGGGGCAGCACCCACAACTTCATTGATCAGGCCACTGCCTCACGGTTTGGGTTATACATCACAAGGAACAAGAAACTTCAAGTGGTGGTCGCCAATCGAGAAAAAATCGAGTGTGCAGGCCAGTGTCAAGGGCTCACCCTCACCATTCAAGGAGTTCCCATCACAGCGGATTATTATGTCTTGCCCGCAGCAGCCTAGTTTTCAACACAATCAGAAGTTGCACTTCAAGATCCCAAAAACAATGAAATCATCTAAATATAGTGAATAAAATAACCAAATATCTGGCCTCAAATCAAAGGCAGTTGATGAAAGTCTCACCGTATCCTCGAATGCGATACGAATAGAAAACCTTTACGCCAAAAATATACCCAAAAAGCAGTTATCTGTTTGCCTCTTCTCTGTAGCGGATTATCTGGCCGTCCTTTTTCTCTTTGCAAAACTGGCAGAAAAAGCTAGCTATGACTCCCACACATAGCTTCACGCCTCTTTTCTGCCTCCTCAGTTTTTATTATAAAACCTATAGACCTAATGGGCAAGAGGGAAAGTGGGCACGCTAAATTTGAGCTGGACCCACATTACAAATTTCCGGAAGAGAGAGAGAGAGAGAGGAGTCAAAGAGAGAAACCCCGTTTATTTTCAATGACTCCGTGAAAGATGGCTACGGAAAAAAACTAATCAACTCTTGACTGGAAAAAAAAAACAAGGGCAGATCCCAAATCTTTCAAACACTTAGATTTTCTCCATCATTCTGATATGGTCAATTTGCTTATCTGTCTTCACTCTTGAAGAACGACATTGCCCTGAAATCAATGCCAACAAACACTTAGTCATCGTCATCTTGCTCACAGCTGTCGGGAGACGGAAAAAAAATCACGACAATGATTTTTTTTTTTAAGGAAACTATTTTATTATCATCGTTCAATTTATTTGAAAACTGACGAAAAACACAAAACCAAGTACTTGATTTCAAAAATATTTAAAAATAAAAGAAAAATATCGGATATAAGATTCAACAAATCTTAAATGCAAGCGATAACTACGTGCAGATACATTACCTAATATATGGTGTTATCCAAAGTTTATGGATTTAGTATTTAAGAATGTTAAACCTTTTATTATTTTTATCAAATATTTTTAAATTAATAACCTTAAATATGAACTTCGAAACATATTTGAGGTCATACCTAATATATGATTGCATCTAGGTTTACTAATGCTATACTTAAGGTTTATTGAATCTTTTATTAAATGTTTTGTTATATTTATCAAATATTTTTTAAATTAAGTGACCTGATTTTAGTTTCATGTCTTTTGTTTTATAATTTTGAAATAAATTAAAATGGGATCACAATATAATTTTGCCTTTTTTAATTATTAGTATTAAATATAATAATATTTTTAATCAGAAAGGTCCATTCTTCCGATTATTCTTTATTTAATAGTAACATTTAATGTTGACTCCATATTAAATATAAAAAAATATAATATGAGTGGTTTAATTTGGTGAGGTTTTACTCTAAGGACCAAATCAATGAGAAAGTAACAATTTTATAAAAAATAATATTATGGTAGTTGGGTTAATCATTTTATTTTAAATTTTGATGGTGGGTGCTAGGAAAATCTAGTTTGAAAAGACCCTTTGAAGACACCAAAGAAAAAAAAAAAAAGAATAATAATTCTAATTATCTATCATGAGTGTCCTATAAACATAAAACGGATAATATTTATATAATTACATCGAAAGTTTTTTGAGCTCAAAACATATAATATCTATATTGATTGTCGAATCATTAAATCATAATATTATATTATAATACATTGAAATGAGCACCAAAAGCACAATTATACAAGCGTATTTATCAAAATTGAATAAATGTGAAAAAACTGCGTTGCGGTTTTTATATTTAATATTATTATTATTATCTCGATAAAAATTATAAAAAGGCTTTCAATTTCTAGTGTAATTTACTAATTTTTATTAAATGTATATATTCCTTAAATTAATAAACTTTTGATTAATGGAAAAAATGTTTCATGTTTAATGAAATCATGATTCTATATTTTTTCTTTTTTTACCGCTAAAACAATAATGCTACATGTAAATGTTATATAATATAACAACTGAAGTTTCAAAGAAATCGAAAACAAAATAATTTCTTATCAAATATATAAATTCTTTGGATGAACAAATTTTTATGCACAAAAAAAGGTGTTTAGAGTGTTTAATGCAATAAATGATCAAATACTCAATTTTATTTTCTTTTCATTTATTTTTGGTGAGAAAGAAATATGTCCCGTATAAAATGTAGTAACCAAATTGATTTTGAACTTATTTTCCAAGTCAATAAATAAGAAATAATTAATGTTACACATGAATTGTCTTATCCCAATTCTCACGTATCAATTAAATAAGTTTTTTTTTGTTTAAAAAATTTGTTCTTACGTTAGACATTTTCAAACAAACAAATTTCAACTCAACCCGAACTAAATAAATCAATATTAAAGGGGAAAAGTAAAAGGTTTGTTTGGTTCCTATTTTTAAAATTGTTGTGAAATAACTTTTTAAAACGATTATTGAGAACAATTTTAAAATATAAGAACATCATTTTGCCTTTGAAAATTGTTCTTGTTAGCTAAATCTAGTGTTTTATGTGTTTTTCGTGTTTGGAAAGAAAAGAAAAAGTGTTTTCTTTATTCTCTTTATTTTTCAAACCAAAAACAATTTTCAAAAGCGCTATAGTGGCCCTTAGAGCATGTTTGATTCGTGTTTTTTAAAAGCGTTTTACATTTTTGAAAAACACAAAAACACTAAATTCAAATAACAATAAGCATGACGCCCCAAAGCAGGGGTCAGTTGACTATCAGATCAACCGCGAGAATACAAGTGGAGGTCGAGTTACCGTGCCACTTGAGGGTCGGACGAGAGTCTCCTTTGTACGGGGAGCTCTACCCATTTACAAAACCTGCATTTACCTGTCCCAAGCAGGTCAATATATCGTGTATATCAATACGACCCTTGGGGCCCATAAACGATTACTGATGTACATGCCAACTATGGAACCAACTATATACCCAATAGTTACAAGAGTTAGTATTTTCACTCTTAAACACTACATATATTAAATGAAAAGCATTCTAATACATGTATACAACGTGACACCAAAGCAATACCCGGCTTTCTTCACAATAAATCTCTAGGACGAACCGTCTCCTCGCACGCTCCACATTGCACATGGGGGATCCACGACGGGTGTTAAAGCTTGATGGGAGAATCGCCCTAAGTGGGTTACTCACCACCTAAGTGCAGTGCAATGTTCCAAAGTAAACACACATTCAAGCAAATGCATGATCCTACTTGAATGTCTACATGACCAACTCAGATCCCGAGTCCTCACCGACTCTCTCACACTCGCCTAAGCCTTGTATGAGAATTATTGTTTTCTTAGTGGACAACCCTCCGATGTATATATATCAATTGGGCCGCTCCGACGATTGATATATTAATTGTTTGTGGACTACCCTCCGATGAATATCAATTGGGCGCTCACAGTTGATATTTTTTTAGTTTACAATGGACTACCCTCGAATGGTAATATTTTAGACTACCCTCGAACCATTTCTCTAGACTCATCACACTAACTCCTATATTCCTAGGATGTTCCGGTGCATATGGAATGAATGTATGTACGATTCCGACAATTTATGTAATTATCTCATCTCAAATAAAGTGCTTCGCTTGGGCTAATGGTCAAACATGACGATTTAATTTGTCCACTAGACCAAACACCTATTTTCATAAAATATATATTTTAAGAACCTTTGTATCGGGAATAGTGCAGACCCTGGAGTTCTGTTCAGAAAATCCTGAAATCAACGGTTCACCTTGTGAACTCGAAATCCACGGCCATTCCCGGCCCAATGCATACCAAACAAGCATCTAATACACAAATTAGACAAATGCACTCAAACAGCCCCTAAGCAGCGTACACCTTTGGAGCAGTCTGCGGGCTGCTCCTTTCCTTTCAAGAATTCTATCAATTCGGTCCCCGAGTTTTGGGGCCGTCAATTAACCCTGTGAGCCTCCATTCCATGAAACATTAGTAAAACATTTGATGGTATTAAAAATAAGTAGGAGAGTCTACCTCTTGGAGTTTGTCAAAACTCGTGGAAATCGGGGTCCGCAGCGTAGCACCTTTCCGCGTGAAGCGTTACACACACCCTTCTTGCTGTCGCCAATCAGCCCGATCGGGTGCGGGATCTTAGAGAAGACCTTATATACAAAACCCCATTCTTCTATCTTTGCATCTCCTTCCCTGACTTTAGCGTTTTGACGGTTAAATGCAGAGAAGATGGTCATACTCACTATTTGTCTTCTAGTGACTTAAACATTTTGCGAAAATGAACCACGTCTTTTTCCATATTGATATTCGACACTATCTCGACGTCCATTTTAATCATTTATCTACTCCTTACTTATGGCACATGATGCGTGTTATATGTGACTTTATTCGCATGAAAATGGATTTCTGGCGCCCCGACGCGTCGCCGAGAAAAGCGTCTTAGACTTCTGTTGTCTCGAGGAAAATTATGAAATTTCACGTGCGCCCCAGCTAGATTCACGAGGCGATTCCCAGCGGTGAAATCCGTTTATCGTCGAATCTAGAGAATAAATTTCGGATTTTCTGCCAAAAATTACAATTTTGTAATCAAAATTGCGATTTTGCCCTTATTCCAGTGGAATTTCTCGGGTTTTACATTCTCCTCCTTAAGAAGATTTACGTCAGAAATTCGGGACAACTACTATCACTCACATGCGTATGCAACGCGCCATATCATGCATGTAAGTAGCCATTAAATCTCGGCTTGACTAAACCACGTACCGCCGTCCCTAAGCGAAGGGATAGGTGGCCCATGGTCCTCGGCTCCCATGTATACTCCTCCACTCCACGGTCTTAGCCATAGCACTCTCACTAGCCTCACGGTCTTGCGGCGCAAGAGCGATCTTAGGTATCAAAATGCCTTATTTGGTCCTCGCCGAGGTCGTCGGGTGTCGACTTCGATACATCCCCGATCACACATGAAACGGATGGAAGGTATATTGAACATGAGGCGTGAAATACCTAAATGGACACACTGACATCTTGGCGTGCGTCAGCCGTGCGTAACGGTGCCTATCCCTCTCGAGTATCTCTAAGGCCCCGACAACCTGGCGTTAGCTTCCCGCGCTTGCGGCCCGATCGCTCCTCTCTTAGGCATCGCCCGAAAGCGCGATCACTAACCTCGAACTCTAAGGGTCGACGTCGCACATTAGCATAGCTCTTCTTCCGGCTCTGAGCCGTGAGAAGACGCTATCATATCAAGCTCACCTTAGGGGATTAACGACCCTCTTCTTGCTTTGCCCAACACACTCTAATTGCTTTTCATTTTCCTGCATCGAGCTAAGAGTCTTCATTGAACGTAGTCTCAAAGACAAACTCGACTCACACTCTACAGTGGTGAATGAACATCTCCGTGCACATAGCGTAATGATGCCCCTCACGCGACAACCAATCCAGGATTACCATGAGCGAGAATCGAGAGATCTCTCGCTCATGTCCCATTTATCGGTCGCTCATCCCACATCTTAGGGAAGAACGCATCTATACTTGGCTCTCTAAAGGCCTTAACCTCTAGCCCAGATCGATGTCGGTGTCGGGTATGAAAAGCGGGCCTAGGTCTCATTCTGACAACGGGTATAGTTTGTCCAACTCTTATGTCCAAGCTTGATATCAATAACGATAGGTCTGCCACCACAAGTCCGTCCAGCTGACAATACTAACTCTGATCTGTCACGACTTTGACACACTCACGCGGCTGGCCTGCTCGTTTCTTTGTTGAGAGTGCTTGTATAGCACCCAGAAACTGAAACTGGTTCCTCTAACCCACACTAGGGTGTGGAGGAATGAGTAAGTAAACTCTCACCTTTCTACTGACTAGCTGGGGTATCTTTGTCCCAGAATCTTAGGATCCTGTCTCTGGGGAAATCCTGTCACTCATGCTCAATCTTGGCCCTAGTCACGAAACTAAATTGTGACTTGAAGTCTTCTGCCTCTTCCCACTGAACTAGGAGAAAGGCAGTCCTCCCTCTTGCTACCAACACGTATCAGAGTGTTCCAGTATCCTTAATTTCTCTCCGATGGTCGGGCCATCCCGACCATAAGTCCATATCCCATGAGGCGAAATCCATAATCACGCTGAATGGACAACTGGCCGATCTCGAATCTCTTGATACCCAGTCAATCTGAAACTTTGGCATCTGAAGACGAGCATTAGGTCTCAAAACTCATCACTACCTCGACCTCATCTGGGTCGCATTGCTCGTCTTGGCACCCACGTGTCCCAAAAATCTCACCTCGTTGGCCGAGCTGGCGCCTAGCGGAGCTTGGCGCCTAGCGATGGTCTCTCAACAGGCGCCAAGGCGATCCTCCGGTACTTCACCCCGCTCGCCCACTACGGCGGAGTGCGTCGAATGTCATCCACGAAACCGGCGACAAGCGATGCAGATAGGGTTGGAACATCCTATGCATGAGATCCATGAATCACGCTACTTAGCGTTCGTCCAATCCAAGGGCATCACTATAAACTCATAGTGCCCATACTTAGCGTCTAAGCGGCGCCTTAAGGATATCTGTCTCCCAACCCTCAATTTATGGTAACCGGTGTGAAAGATACATCTTGGAGTAGACTCGCGCTCCCTCGACTGTTTCAAAAGCAAATCGTCGATCCTGCGGTAGGTAACGATTCTTGATATGCTTATTCAGTGCACATAGTCAATGCACGATCGAAGGGTCTTGCCCTTAGCTACCATAAATAAACGGAGCACCCGGCGGTGAAGTGCTCGATCCTAATGAACCTCTTGTCCATTAGCTCGCTAAGCCCGGACTGCGAGTTCCTATGACTTCAGCTGGTGCCATCACTATGCGGAGTCATAGAGATTGGTAGAAATACCGGGTGTAACTCAATCACAAAGTCTACATCTATGTGGAGGTAGTCCAGGTAGCTCATTTGGAAAAACATCCACATATTCGCACAATACTCGAGGTAGATCAAGTCGACCCTCTCCTCGTCCTCTAGGAGTAGAATCTCGCGAGCCAACCGCTAGCATCACGACACTTGGACTCGTGTCTTGTCAGGGGCAAAATGTCATGATTGTTTACTGAGGAAATACCATACGATTACCGTCCTGGCATTATGAGCGAGGTAACCCTCCTACGCTCTGATCGATGCTGATACAGTAAGCTATCAGCGATCATCCTTAGGATGACATCGAACTTTGACATGTCCATGATCCTCGGGTCCACTTTGTGAGTAGAGTCCTTGATTTATTTCGCCTTCGACATATGTCGTCCTGCGCCGCAATCCTAGGGAGACTCGATACATGACTCCTCTAAGATCTCTAGAGGTCCTTGCCCATTTCCACCACATTCGGGCCTCATTCTCTAGCTAGAACGCAGCTAGTCTAATCCTGGTCGTGTCAGAGGTAATCTCCATAGCCTCTAACACTTTCTCGTTCTGCATGAACCAATGGTCTACCACCATCGGATCCTTTCCCCCCTGTGAATGTCGGAGGATGATACGTCCTAAACCTCTGGGGTTACTAGGATCTCATTCTGCTATGCGAGGCTTGTGCAATGCGGCTTTTGCAACACCTCACGGCCTCTCTGAGCCTTGATCAGGAATCTGCCGTATTTGGTCGATTGTCGGTGGTACTTGACCGGTGCCAGTGGGCGTCCTCATGTCCTCGTCTCACTAGCCATCTACTTATGTCAAATGGCAACAAAATTCATGAAATTTTCATTTCAGTCTAACTAACTTGATACTTTTATGCGATTACTAATAGACTTGACAACCGTGAACTGACCCGTTCACTTCCTAAGTGGTGTTAATTCCAACCACAATTTATTTTATTTCAAGAAGGTTCTATGCTCTTGTTCATTTCAATTCAGTATCCAAATCCTTAAGGTCGCCAATTCCATAACCTTAAGTATCCACCCTTTTCCTATCGCGTACACCGTACGTATAATTTTGCGTAACTACCACGCGTCACGATTTCAATTGTAGATTAAATCGATGCAGTGTCTACGAGGCATGAACACATCCCCGAGACACTAATCATACACATAACTCGGTGTATACGCAATCAATTTCACGTTTAAAATATTGTTTTCAACGAAATTTTATTTTCAAAAATTTTATTTTTAAAATTTTAATTTTAAAATTTTATCCAAAATTTATTTGATTTTATTTGATTTTATTTAAATTTAAAATATATATATATATTTTTCAAAATTTATTTTCTGATGAATAGTGTTCATTTAGAGACTCGGGAGAAAAATACAGCCAGCGGATCGAAAATAAGCGTGCAGGTACGCGGCCCGAAACCCAACCGCGCCCCGGCGCCCAGCCTTGGCCGCGCGCCCGGCCGCCAGCTCGGCGCGTGCCCAGCGCGCTTCGAGCGCGGCGCTGCGCCAACGGCCACGCCGTGCGCGCTGCGCGCTGCACCACCGCGCCCACCTTGGCTTACTGCGCTCGCGCCACACTGCCCGTGCGCCCGCTGCCACGCGGCCAGCCCCACGCTTCGCCAGCGCCCGGCGCCCTGCGCTACTGTTTACCAAACACCACCTTTATGTGTGATATAATTTTGTATTACGACACAATTTTATCTCTGTAGCACATAGCCACATTAACTTTGTATTCTGTGTCTGATTTCAAGCCCAACACCCGTCTTACTGATACAATTTCCTCACTCTCTCCCTGTTTCTTGCAATACAACTTTTACATTGCAATACAAATTTTTTTTTTCACTCACAATACAAAATGGGCAGTAGCCCATCAAAATTTTTCTGCTCAAAAATTTTTTTCGTTTTTTTTCATTATAAAATTTTTTTTTCATTTATTTCCAGAAATTGGAAAAATCTCTAAAAATCACCAAAAATCATTTTTTTTCCATACTCTTTAATACTCAAATAAATTTATAAAAATTTATTTAACCCCATTTTCTTAAATTTTATACCATATAAAACCTTAGAAAATTATTTTCTCACTTCATAACCAAATAATTTTATAAAAATTTATTTTCCTTTTCGATTTCCTTTGAAAAAATTTTCTCCACTGATTAAATTTATAAAAATTTATTTTTTTTTCTTCCATTTCTTCAATTTTACTACTTGTAAAATCATAGAAAGTATTTTCTTCAATTCTAATCAAATAAATTTAGTAAAAATTTATTTTATTTTATTTTTTAACAAAATTTCTCACTTTCCAACAACCAAATAAATTTAGAAAAATTTATTTCATTTAATTTTTTGTCAGTTTTACACTGTAAAACCTTAAAAATTAAATTTCTTTACCTCTAAACCAAATAAATTTTGAATTTATTTTGTTTATTTCTTTGGTTCAAGTTTACACACTGTAAACACCCAAAATGTTCTCACACCTTAAAATTTCATTAAAAATTCTATTTTGATATCCAATAAACCAAATAAATTGATTTCGATTTATTTCATTTCCAGTTTTGTACACTGTACCACTCAAAATATTTTCTAAAATATTTTCTACACTTCCATGTGCTAATCACCAAGCACATGTACAATCTCAACACCTAAAACAGGTCAAGCACACCAAACACACATCATGACATGGCATACACACCAATCATCAAATAATTCACAAAATCACACAAAACACATCAACACTGCGTGCCGCGTAGTGTCACAGTTTTGTCCATGATTTTCTAGGTAATCTCATACCTAAACTCAACATCGAACCACACCTAGTGGTGATGTTCTTACATGATTATGGCCTAAGCCCAAATCCTCAATCTATAGGTTTCCATATACCTATACTTCACATCAAACCACCTAGTGGTGATGGATACCCAAACCCGAGCTCCCTAGGTATTCGTATACCTATGCTGCGTGCAATTTGTGGCAGAAAGCAGGGGTTCGTTGACTACCGTCTGACCGCGGAATACAAGTGGAGAATTCGAGTTGCAGATGCCACTTGAAAATCGGACAGAGTCTCCTTTGTGCGGGGAGCTCTACATTTAAAACACCGCATTTACATCTGGCAGTCGATATATACGATGTAACCATGTCTGACCACTTGGGCCCGTAAGCGATTACTCAATGTACATGCCAACTATAAGAACCAACTATATACCCAATAGTTACAAGAGTTAGTATTTTCCTCTTAAACACTACATATATTAAATGAAAGCATTCTAATACATGTATACAACGTGACACAAACCACATCCGGCTTTCTTCATAATAAATCTCTAGGGCCAGGCAGATCTCTCGCGCGCTCCACTGTACTGTAAAGGGGGATCCACGGCAGGGTGAGCCAAAGCTCGGTAGGAGAATCGCCTAAGTGGGCTACTCACCACCTAAGTGCAGTGCAATGTTCAGTAAACACACATTCAGAAAATGCGCGATCCTACTTGAATGTCTACACTTGTCTTTCAGATCGAGTCTCACCGACTCTCTCACACTCGCCTAAGCCTTGTATGAGAATTATTGTTGTCTTAGTGGACAACCATCCGATGTATATATATCAATTGGGCCGCTCCGACGATTGATATATTAATTGTTTGTGGACTACCCTCCGATGAATATCAATTGGGCGCTCGGCCGATTGATATTTTGATTTATTAATTTCTGCCAGATAATTAATATTTTGAGCTACCCTCATTCATTTTTCTCTAGACTAAGTCTCATGCAACTCCTATATTCTAGGATGTTCCGGTGCATATGGAATGAATGTATGCCAATTCCAACACGTTATGTAATTATCATCTCAAACATCAAAAATTAGCTCGCTTGGGCTAACATCCTGAGTGTCTGGCGATTTAATTTAAATCCACTAATTGAAACACTATTTTCATAAAAATATATATTTTAAGAACACTGTCTAGGGAATAAGTGAAACCTCGTTACTGTTCTGAAAATGCATAAATCGAAAGCGGTTGCCTTGTGAACGAAATCCTGACCATTCATTGATGCATACCAAACAAGCATCTAATACACAAATTAGATAAAATGCCTCAAACAGCCCCTAAAGCAGCCGTAGGGCAGTGTGGGCTGCTCGCTTTTTATTTGAAAATTATCGGTCGATTACGAGGATTTTGGGACCCGATCAAAGCGACCTCACGGCCTCATTCAACTGAAACATTAGTAAAACATTTAAATGGGAGTAAAAACTCAAGTAGGGAGAAAATCCTACTCTTGGAGTTTTTCAAAGCTGTAATCAGGAGATTAAAGCGCGTGGCACAACCGCGATAGAGCGTTTGCGCTTACGCTTTCGTCGAAATCAATGGTCAGATTGCGGGATCTTGAGAAGGAAGACCTTCTCTCTCTAAAACCCCATTCTTCTATCTACCATCTCCTTTAACTTTAACGTTTTTGGCTTGGTTAAATGGAGAGAAGATGAGTCGTACTCACTATTTAGATCTTCTATTGACTTAAACATTTACCCAAAAATGGCGCTTACGTCCCATTACCGGATTTGATATTATTGTTATCTCGTAGTCCGTTTTAATCATTTATCTACTCATACCACTTATGGCACATGAGTCGTATTATATGTGACTTTAGTCGCATCGAAAATCACGTTTCACGGCACGGCGCGATGCCTCAGCGTCTGCAGGCTTCTGGCCATCTCGGGAAAATTACGAAATTTTACGTGCTAGCTAGATTTCACGAGGCATTCCGCGGTGAAATCGTTTCATCGAGATCTAGAATAAATTTCGGATTTTTAACGTTACAATTTGTAATCAAAATTACGATTTTGCCCTTATTCGAAATTGGAATTTCTCTGATTACTACAATAACGATTTCAAATAACATCAAATATATTCTTTATTGTATTTAAAAGCATTCCTCCAATAACTAGACTGCAAAAGCATGAATCAAACATGCCCTAAAGTTCCCAAATATGTCTTTGTTTTTGTTTTGCTCTTTTATTTTTAAAAAAAAGCGAGTTTTCAAAAATCGCCAAAACAAACAAGCCTCTTGCTTTTTGAAAACTATTTTGAGTTTTCAAAAACAAAGAAAAACATGGAAGACATGTTTAGTTTCTAATGTTTTTGTTTTGAAAAACGAAAAAAAAACACAATAAAAACACAAAATTCAAAAACAATAATAATTTTAAGAAAAAAAGAAACTAAAATAGTATTCTTATATTTTTTAAAAACTATTTTGAAAACATTTTCCAAAATACGAGACAAACAACCTTTTAAGTTCCCAAAAGTGGTAGCATTTGGTGGACATTGAGGAGTCAATAGTGGGATATGTTTGATCCTTATGTTTACACTTTAGGAAACCTTTTCCAACACAAAATATTATGTCATTTGACCTGACCCACCCATCAAATTAATCATACCATATCTATTTTATTTAATTATTGAACAAGTCATATAATTTTGCATGGCCCCCCATCAGTTTCCAAGTTTCTACTTTCCAAAAACTTTTTTCCATTTTGACCCTGTGTAATTTTCGGAAAGTGAATTTTCTTGGGATAAGTCATTAATTTTTATTTAAATAATTAAAATAAAAGTGAAACTACTTTCTTTACATTTGTTGACTTTTACAAATTACGTTGCAAATTACAAATATTGATTTTTAGCCTATTTTCAAATTTATGTTCATTTTGGCCTCCCATACCATGTAAGAATACCATATGAAAGAGATACTCCAAATTTTGATATAAAAATCATTGTTAAAATCGTAGTTGGTAATTGAAACTTCAAATTCAAATTAAAATCATAAGTTAGTAATATGGCTTGTAGTTAGAAAATGTGGCTTTAATTTAAAATGAAAAGTAATTATCAATTATGGTTTAACAATAATTTTATATTAAAATGTAATTTCTCTCCTGTACAATATTTTTACATAATATGAGAGACAAATTGAAAATAAGTTTGTTTTAAAAAAAGTTACTTTGACATATAGGGCAAAAGTAAGAGCTATTTACTATTTATGTTTTAGGAATTGTACTTTTTGAATTTTTAAGGAAAAAAATTAATATAATTAGCATTAATTAAAACATGTTTGATAATAATTGTAGGAGGTATTTTACTTTAAAAATGTTTTTACAAAATTATCAAGCATTTGCTAAAATTTAGAAAACTCATTTAAATTTTTGAAAAATAAACATAGTGAAAAAGACATTTGCATGTTTATAGGTTATTCTTCTAAAAACACTTCCATCGAAAATATTTGAAATACAATCACTACCATTTAAGCACTGAGATTGAAACATTTTTAAATTATTTAGAGCCCATTTGATAATAATTTAATTCATTCATTGAATTAAAAATGATTTTCGATCTTTAAAAGTGTTTTCTATAATGACTCTCAGAAAACATGCCTTTATAAACCAGTTCTCAATATTTAAAAATTATTTTTTAGATATTTTTAAAAGTGTTTTCTAAATTTTGTAAAAAAGTGTTTTCTAAATTTTATCAAACATTTAATATTTTACGTAACTCTTTTAAGGTTAAATACACTTCTTATAATAATTTGCTAAACAAACTTTTAGTAAACATATTTATATTAAAAAATTAATTAAAATAAGTTGAAAGGAATTAAATTTTATAGAAACTAAGCATAGCCTAATAATAATAATAATTTTATTATTATTATTATTTTCTTAATGCTTTTTTTTAAAAAACCGAACACAATCTAAAATTAAAGGATCGTGAAATTAAAATAAATACTAAGTATTAGAAGAACTTAATACAAAAATAAAGACAATTTTATGTATTATATGATATATCTTTTAGTTTATAAAATATCTTTGTGTAAACAGTTTTTATATTCTTAAGATTTCATGCTTAAATTGAGTTTAGATAAAAGATCAGAACTTATTAGAGTTATATCAATTTTTTTCTAAATTTACATATAGAATTTATGTGTGAAAAAAAAAACCCGTAAAGTTAACAATGGTGTCTCGTTTGCTTATTGGATTTATAAAAATGTACCCAATTCTAAATCAACTAATTACACAAAAAAAAAAAAAAAATTACATCTCATATTTCTTCAAATTTTAAGTGAGTCAAACAATTTTTTTTAATGTTGAAGATAATTCAAACATTACAAAGAGGTTAATTACAAAACTTAAGAGATAGCTAGATTAGTTTAAGGTCTTGAGGTTTACTGTGATCATCGGTTCGAATCCCTGAGGTTATTATAAGATTGAGTCGAGGGTATACAAACTATACAAACTGGTCAGAATATCACAGTTATCAAAAAAAAGAAAATTATTAAATACTTTGAACAAGTTTAAAGCCAAAATAATTCATTATTTAAAAACAAATACACATATAGATATATTTTCAAAAATATTGACCAAACTAATCTTTCTATGATTTGAAAATCGAAGTCACGAACTACGGTTTTAAAAATTAACATTACGATTGATAAATACAATGTTAAGGTTAATTTTCAAAATCACGGGTTAGAAATGTGGTTTCAAAAATAAAAAAACTAATTCGATGATTATTTAAAAAGAAAAAAAATTACTTTGTTATCAAACTCGGTTTGAACCCATTAAAAAATAGCATCCATGATCATGGGGCCATGGAAGTGAAATTTTGAAGTCACATTTCTTTCTTGTAACATGATTAGGTAGGTAGTAGGGACAGTGTCATTATGATGGCGTGAATATGTATAGTATAGGCCATGAAGTAACCTGGAGTCAAGAAAACACACTCCAATTGAGTTTAATGTTACCACCGTTGTCTCTTTTTCCATTCATTCTTCTTCTAAAACATTTGAACAAGCAAATAGATTCATTTATTGTTGCAGTTTTACATTATACTAATGTTTTTCACGATATTGTTCCTATTTTTATTAATACTTTCGGGGAGTATTTTGTTTCAACTTAATATATATATATATATATATATATATAGTCTTTCCATTCATTCCTCTCATAAACATGAACAAACAAATAGAGTTCATTTATTGTTACTTACGTTTTACATTATAATAATGTTTTAAGTATTGTTCCTATTTTTTTTGCACTTTCCGCAGTATATATATATATATATATATATATATATCTCTTTCCCCATTCATTCTTCTCATAAACACATGAACAAACAAATAGGTTCATTTATTGTTCTTAGGTTTTTACATTAACTAATGTTTTCAAATATTGTTCCTATATATATTATGAAATGAGTACGGGTAGATTTTTGATAAATATCCTGAGCATCAACATTTCTTTATTTTTGTAGATTTTTTTATGACACAATTTTATTCTTGTTGACATTATTGTCAGTAGATTTCCTTATAATAATATTGTAGTTCCCGTGTTCTTTTAAAATCAGAAACAAAATATTTGAAGGAAACAAACCTGTAGTACAAACAATAATTAGAAAGTAGATCCGAGTCCAACAATAACGTTGTGTCATATATTTTCTTATTTTTTGTTGTCAAACTTATTTTGGTAACAATTACCAAACTTGTTTTGAGTTTGAGACCATCTCTTCTCTCTTGCTTTCAGCATTCAAGAACAAATCATTCCCCATATATATACTCATCATTAAGGTTGTTTCTCGTTTTCTGATGTGCGAGTGAGGCGATGGCTTGATCCAGCGCTGAAATGGCTCCCTGAAGCATGACTTGTGAAACCGGGAAAAGCGCATTATTATTATTATTTTTTCTTTTTTGAAAATGGCGAATCGGTAATTCTTATCAGGACGGTACAAACAAAGCACAGATTTTTCTCTGAGCCTCGGATGACCAAACGGATCACGCCATTAGAATCATCGCGAAATCTGAGTAGAACCAAACAAACTACGTCGAATTAGAACGGTCGGTTTTCGTATTTTTCGGGCGGACGAGCCAATCGGGGTGACCTGCGTGGAGCGGGCGCATGCCACATGGCACCGGGATTTGGGAACGCTGGCACCTGTGGCCCGGTGTCGCCTCCCTAGGAATGCATGCAAATTGGTGGGGAAAGTAGTTGGTGCATGGCGGCATGGGTGACACTTGCCATGGCTTGTACCATGTGTCCAAGCCGCGAGGAGTGTGGTCTTGTGGTGGAGAAATCAAGGCGAAGAGTTTCGCTCCGCTGGTTAGATCAGTCCTAGAGAGGAAGAGGAAAATCATAAAAGAGAGAAGAGAAGGAAAGCAAAGGGAAACCAGAAAAAAAAAGAAGAAAGGAAGGAGAAAGGAGGAGGAGCTACAAATCCTCCATTGTTGCTAGTTTGGAGGACCCAAATTTGATCCCACACACTACAAGAGGTGAGGGATCTTTCCTCTTTGGTTATTTCCTTGTTTGGGGCCATGGAAATGGCATTTGGTTGAGTTTGCTATGTGATTGTTTGAATGAATAACATGCTGAATTTGTGATGTTGTCCATGCTGAATTTTCTGGTATTAAGACTGAATTTGTGATGTTGTCCATGCTGAATTTTCTGGGTTTTAAGACTGAATTTTTGATGTTGTACATGCTGTTTTTTTTTGGTCTTGAGGACTGAAAACTCAGTTTGGTGTGTTATTGTATGCATGACTAACATGTAGAATGTTACAGGTTTTAGGCCCGAAGAAATCCAATTTGGTGTATTATTGTATGAATGAAAAACATACAGACCTGGGCTTTCATGCATGACCTAACATGTATAATCTTTTGGGTTTTTAGATCAAAACTCAGTTTGGGGGTGATGATGCATGAAAAACATGCAGAATTTTCTGGGCATCCATGCATGACTAACATGAACAATGTTTTGGGTTTTTAGATCAAAGAAAACTCAGTTTGGTGTATTATTGTATGCATGACTAACATGCAGAATGTTCTGGGTTTTTAGACTGAATAAATTCCAGTTTGAATTGACAGTATTGTATGCATGAAAAAACATGCCGAATTTCCTGGAGCTTTCATATGACTAACTATCATTGAATCTTTTGGGTTTTAGATCAAGAAAAATCAGTTTGGTGTATCATTTAGCACATGGTTAACATGCAGAAGAATTTTCTGGGTTCTTAGACCGAAAGAAAATCAGTTTGGTGTATCATTGCTTGCATGGTTAACATGCAGGATTTTTCTGGGTTTAGCCCTGGTTGTTTAGGCCATAACTTTTCCGTCGAACTCCGGGTGTTGTTCTTGGACTCTATGGAAGAAATTCATGGAGTCAGAATCTAGCCATAAGCCATTCAGTTGAAATGAGTGCTCACATCTGTGACGAAAAACTGGTAATTGTTATCCAATATGGGTGTTTCAAAAACATTGGGTTGTAATGTGTTGTGCTTGAACATGGCCACTTCTTGGCATGTGCGAGGCTATATGATTGACATACGTGTCTCGAAAGCTTGGGAATATGAGTTATGGCATTACTTGCCTAAGTAATGAGTGGGAGTATGTTAATACATGCCCGAAGATGTGTTGATATGAATGAACTGAATGATAGAAAAGATGTAGAGGAACGATAACTTATGTGATGTACTGATTTGAATGTGTGGAATATTAACATGTTTGCATGTTTGTTGATGTTGACGAATATATGAAATGTTCTATGCATTAGACGCCCAGTGTTCATAGCACACAAAGTGTGCGATTGTAGAATGTCCATGTAAGGGTCTTCGTACATTGGTCGTGGGTTTGAGTCGTGCCTGAGTGCATTGCTTTGGTGTGCGATAACACCACATTACATGATGGTACGGTGCGATTTGTAGCTAACGTTTGGTGTTGAATCGTGTGGGCTTGGGAATGGGACGAAGTCCAATTGAGTTCCACAGCGTTAAACGAAAACGAAAAAAATGAAATGTGTCGGGCGTAGCAAGTAGGGGATAGATACCCCCTCGGGTGAAAACACGAAAGCCTGGTTGGCTTGACATATCCACGGTGAAAGCCGAAAAAATGTCGGAGGTGTAAGGAGCCCGCGGTGAGACGGATACATTTGCCCCGAAAAGACACGAAATGATTAAATAAATATCACGCAGACTACGGGTTTGTGAGATGAGAGTCCCGGCGGCTTCGATGCGATTTCCCATTGGCACTTGCATTGGGTGGTGGGTCGGAGGTTGACGTTGCCAGAGGGCTTGTAGAGTGTCGTCACCGGCCCATGCATGTAGATTTTTTCATGATAGGATAACATATATGCCTGATTGGTTGTTGGTTTATTTGTGAAATGATCATTTACATGTCTGCGCTAGATTGGAAATATCCGCCCGCGGGATTTTATCCCTCTTGGGCGTTAACTCACCGTCATTAGGACCCCCTTTGGTCTGGCGGGACGGTGCGGCGAGACGGCGCTCCTTAGATGCGGATTATGAAGTGGTAGGCGTGGCCTTGATTCTTGTTTTGTGTATATAGAAAAAGCGAACTAGTTTTTAATATATGTTTTGTATTGAAGTGATTTAATAACTCTTGGATCTATAGAAATGTATGGTCTTGTAACCATATGGGCAGTATGGATGATGGGCCCTATTGGGTCATTTACTCATGTATGGGTCTGCGATGTAGAGACACACACAGGTTTTCAGCGAGGTTGACGGTGGTCAGCAGGACCCCGGGTTTTGAGTTGTCACATGACTAGCTCCCCAAGCCACAAATGGTATCGAAGCGGGTAAAACCAACATTAATTCATGAAAGGGACAATGGAACCACCAATACCATATAGAAGGACTAAACATAGAGAAACGGTTGTCGTGCACCTTGTCCATTCATCACCATTTTTTCCACATGAATGAAATTCTCTCCCACCAAAACGCATTGACGCGGCTTGAATGGCTTGATAGTTTGAACTTTAGTCACGATCTCTGGTCTCTTGAGTTGTATCGATTCTTCCGATAACTACCTCATGAGCCATCGGGAGTGGATATGTTATCGAGTCTCTTTTCTTGAAACTAACGGATCGACCATTACAACCTCCCATCATTGAACTGGCCCGACGAGACCTTACTAGCATTTATCCACGATTTCCGTGGAACCAAACATACTTTTTCTCATTATGGAGTTGGAAAGATGAAGGAAAGGAAAATAGCAATCCCATGGATTCCTGGCAGTGATTCATCAGGACCAACCTGTTTCACAAGATTGCATATCAATTCAACTAAAACGAAAAACATTTATTCGATCAGTGATCAACGAAGAACTCATTCGATTATCATTTCAATTTTTGAAAATTAAGTTCTCGACCCATCAAATTTAACATTCCATCTCATTCTGGGTAAAAATCTTGTACCATGAATAAATTCATAACCAACCAGGTTCTAAAACCCCAAAATCTCCAAGTTTCAAACTCACATTCCTGAAATTTTCCAAATTTAATCAAACTAGAAAATCAAACGAGAGAACAAAAAAAAAACACCAAAATGAACAATCAAAGAAACAAATAAAGTTTTACGAAACGTATATGTAAGAAGGTGAATCTGATTCTCGGCATCACCATCCTCCCCGTTTATATCACAGGCCAATTAAAGGGAAAAAGAACCCCTGAAAATATAAAGCAAAGGAAAATAAAGTCCACCTAGACCCGTCTTAATCCAGCCAATTTGGATAAAAGCAGTAAACCAAAGAATAAAATCAATGGCACCGCAGAATAGTCCGCAGTGTGTTTCACTTTCCATCGACTGGGGTTAATCTCCTTTGAATGGAAATAGAAAATAAATAGAAAATAGAAATGAAATGAGAAACGAAGCGAAGCAAATGTTGTGAAAACCACTCTTGGGAAACACTTTCAAGGCGTGCAACCATGAAGGACTACAGAGTTGAAGGGTTCAAATTGTTGAAATAAACAATTGGAATATTTTCCCTTGTTGATTTAACTTTGTTAGAATTATTAAAATGTAGCGAAAAATAATATGCAAGGAGATAATCCATAGCAGAGAGAATTTTAACGTGGAAACCTCCCAAAAAGTGAGAAAGAGGAAAAACCACGGGACCTTTGTCGGAGTCCACCCAAATATCCACTATAATAATTTAGGTGGAACCTAATTCTAAACTAGGTTGACACTAGTTTTCAACCGTCGAGAAGAAGATGAACTTGAGATCCAAAAGCAGTAAAAATCGCATGCAAATATAGTGAATAAAAATAATAGGCATATCTAGCCTCGAATCGAGAGCGATTGATGAAAGTCTCACGAAAGCGTCCTACGAATTTGTCTGAATAAGAAAACCTTTACGTAAAAAATATACCCCAGCAGTTATCTGTGCCTCTTTTAAAGCGGATTATGCGGCGGTCAGCACCTGCTATGAAAGAAGCTGGCTGAAAAAGCTAGCTGCGAGACCACACACGACTTCAGCCTCTTTTACGCCTCCTCGGGTTTATTATAAACCTATAGCCCTAATGGGCTTAAGAGGAAGTGGGCGCCTAAATTTGAAGTTTTGGACCCACATTACAATCTCCCCCTCCCGATGACATAAGGGAGGTGCACTCACAACATCTCGAGTTAGAGTCCGTGTCGTGACAGGCCGCAGAAGCTTGACTTCTCTCTGGTAGCAACTTTTGTCATCATATCGGAAGGATTAAAATATGTGAGATCTTCTTAAGCTTCATAAGCTCTTGCACCAATGACATCTCGTAACCAATGATATCTCACATCAATGTGCTTTGTACGGGAGATGAGTACAAGTATTCTTGCTCGAGGTCCATGCCTTTCGACTATCCACAAAAGCAAACATACTCATCTCTTGCATCAAACCCAGCTCTTGGATAAATCTCTTCATCCATAACATCTCTTTTCTTTACTTCCCAAGTTTGCTGCACTATATGTTTCTGCCTCAGTGGTAGACAAGCGACACACTTCTATAACTTAATTGCCATGAAAGCAGCTCCCCAGCAAAAGTGAATAAGCACCCGGAAATTAGACTTTCTACCATCGGGTCACTGCCATATCGGCATACGTAAAACCTTTTTAACATTGGTTTTGAACTGAAACTCAAACCACGAATTTTGAAGTACCCCTCAGATATTTGAAGATCCATTCACTTGCTTCGATGCTCCTTTCCTAGATTTGAGAGAAATCTACTCAACGTACTAACGACGTAATGCGATATCGGCGGAATGTATGCAAACCATACAATACATAAGACTCCCCAACTGTGAGGGTAAGGAATGAGGCCATCTTTTCCTTTTCATCTTGTTGTAGTAGGGCATAAGCTTACCGCTAAACCCAAAGTGATTGGCTGAAGTGCTAAGCGACTTAGCATCTTTCATAATGAACCTTTGAGCACAGTTCAACATGCACTGCAATGACCGACTTCTTTGCCTTTCTATCTCGAGTAATTCGCATACCCAAACATTTGTTTTGCGGGCCTAAGTCCTTCATGTCGAAGGACTTGAAGAACCTCTCTTTCAACTTGCGATCAATTTTGAATCATTCCAGCTATTAACATATCATCAACATAAAGTAAAAGAATAAAATGAAGTTACCATCCCATAGCTTCTTTGAAATAAACTGTGATGCATCTGTCCTCTTATAATCGTGGCTCACCATAAAAGTCAAACTTCTTGTATTTGCCTTGGCGCTTATGACATCAAAGACTTTTATTTAATTTGGCTCCATGTGCTCCGCACCTTTTACTTGAAACCCCTCGGGTTGTGACATATAAATTTCTTCTTTCAAATCACCATGAAGAAAAAACGATCTTCACATCCCTAGCTGATTTCAGCTCGAGGTCTAAACTAGCGGTCGAACTCAAACAACTACGATAGAAGACATTTTCACGACTGGAGAGAATATCTCATCGAAATTAATGCCCTTTTTACGCAAAACCTTTACTACCAAGCAGAGCTTTATACTTCAACAATTTTCCATCCAGCTATCTTTCTTCAACTTGAACACCCATTTGTTCCTTAATGCCTTTACGCGCCAGGAAGTTCCACCCGACTCATAAGTGTCATTCTTTAACAAAGAATGCATTTCTTCCTGCATAGCTTTCATCCGAAACACCTTATACGCATGAGTGCGTGCTTCTTGAAAATTCTCGCTCCCCTCGCCATTAATCAACATACTGCGAAGGAGGATACTTGGATGATGGGCGACTCTCCACATTAGTCCTTAATTTGAGGTTGAAATGACTTGTTGAGGAGGCTGCTCCCCCTGCTCAACAGCTTGATCACTCTCTGGCATCCCAGTCATCGACCCACTTGTCTACAGTGCTTCATCACAGTCATCTGCTCCAATCCTATAGTCTGGCTTGCAAAGGAAAATGAATAAGCGTAGGATCGATAACACCATCAGCGATGCTTTAACCTTTTAAATTACTTCTCACGTCTGGAAATAGTATGATCTTCATAAATATCACATCCTTTCTGCCCGAAAATCTTCTTTTTCACTGGATCCCATAATCTGTACCAAAACTCTTCATTTCCATAGCCAGTAAGGATACATGAGCTTTATCTGAAACTTTGACCTCTTGCTCTTCCCAGGGACATGTGCAAAAGCCTTGCACCTTTGAAACAACTAAGATGAAGTTATATGACTATCTTTTCTAATCCATACCTTCTACGGAATGTTAAACTCGAGAAAAGGCCAGGAGACCTATTTATTAAGTAACAAGCGATGCGAATAAGCTTCTTGAAAATACTTTGGGTAGCTTTGCCATTTACAGCATGCATCGACCTTCTCAACAATAGTCACGGTTCATCATCTACGCAACACCATTGTCTTTGTGGGTACCGAGGCTGTCTTCTCATGTCTACTACCATGTGCTAAGCAGTAGTTTCTAAACTCCTTTGAAGTATACTCACCTTCATTGTCGATCTGAACACTTGAAACCTTCTTGTCTCTCTTTCCAGCCCAAGGCATAGAATTTACGGAAAAGCGATACACACTTGATCTTTGGCCTTAAGCGGACAGCCCACACCTTTCTTGATGCATCATCGATGAATGTGACAAATATATTTCCTTTCCAAAGGACCTTAAACATCAGAATAAACCCAATTCCAAAATATTAGATTTTCTTTTTGAAGATTTGAAAAAGAAACTCTATGATGTTTTCCAAATAAACAATCACAAGGGTTAAAATTTGTTTCCTTTAGTAAAAGGAATGAGAGCCTTTTAGGTTGGTATGTAACCCTTTCGCTCATGTGACCCCGATCTTTTGTACTTATAAATTTGGGAGGAACCATCTTTAGTTATTCGATTCATCTCCACATATTTTCTAGCTTGTCTTGTAAAGTGTGCTTCCTAACCTTGCCTCACAGCGGCTACTAAAGGAACCTTTAGTAGCTTCCATTCTGATTCTTAGGAAGTAATTCACATATCCTTCCCGATCCAAGCAACTCGAAATAAGATTAGGCGTGAAGTCGGGAACATCACGCACATCTCTTAGGGTGATGAACTGACCTTGACGATGCATGCGTATTATAAACATCACGATACCCCTGATCTTGGGTAGCTAGTGTTACCCGTCTTCCGCAGTACCCGAAAGTCTCTACGGCGCATGCGATGTGAAGAACTCATAATGGGAGTAGCGTGGTAAGAAGGCTGCGTATCGATAATCCACTCAACCTCGTTATACATATGACTAAACGTTCTTCATCTCGAAAATGAGGCGCCATCTTCGTCGGATAAAGCGTTGTAGTGTTTTTATTTCATCTTTCCTGCGATTTTTGCGCTTCTTTTGTTCCGTTTCCAAGCATAACAATTTCTTTTCATATGTCCTTTCTTACCACAATGATAACACTTTCTTCTTTCACTAGACTTTCCTCTGGATTGCGACTTACCTTTGGATTTACCACGACCCTTAGGTTCTCTATTTTTACCTCTACTTCTGTTCTCTGTGACAAGAGCCTCGGTCTCAGAAGATATTCCTTGTTCCTTCCTTCTGGCTTCTTCATTAAACAAAATGTCTTTTACCATATCCATGGTTAAATTGCCATTAGGAGCTGAGTTACTAAGTGAGATAACTAGAGTATCAGTATCGTGAGGGCTTCAAAGTAGCAATGCTTGCAGCTCATCTTGATCTTCGTCTTCATAGCATTTGGTTGTGACCCTTGAAAGTCAATTGTGCTCTTCTGTGCCCGTTTTATACTTGATTTACTAGCCTTCTAATCAAAGTGGCTTTATTCTGTGCAATCTTTCGTTCGTACATGGATTTTAATTTTTTCCACAGCTCAGTAGCATTAGTCTCCTGTGACACGTGATGAAACACACTTTGGTCTACTACTTGTCTTATTAAATTTCTTGTTTTCTATGCATGATCTTAGTTACCTTGACATATGCTGAGTTTGCACATCCCCATCGATAGTAGCATATAAATCCTTGCGATAAAGAATATCTTCCATTCTTGGCTTCGAGATAGAATAATTAGGCAGGTTAGTCACAATCATAGCGGCTAAGATTCCTCCATTTAAATAACACAACCCACAATGCAGACAATAGAACGGCTCGATACCACTTGTTGGAAATAAACCTGAAGCCAGATATTTTCCTTGTTGATTTAACTGTTAGGGTCGATAAAATGCGGCGAGAAAAATAATATCACCAGGAGATAATCCACCAAAAAAGCAGAGATAATTTTAACGTGGAAAACCTCCCCCCCAAAAAGTGAGAAGAGGAAAAACCACGGGACCCAGTTGTAGGAGTCCTTTAAAATATCCACTATAATAATTTAGGTATAGACCTAATTCTAAACTAGGTTCAACACCTAGTTTCAACAATGGAAGATGCACTTAAGAGATCCCAAAAACAATGAAATCATCTAAATATAGTGAATAAAATAACTGACACCTCTGGCCTGGTAAAGGCAGTTGATGAAGATCACTCAGCTGTTCTCGATCGATGCGAAAGAAAACCTTTACGTAAAAATATACCCCAGCAGTTATCTTGTTTGCCTCTTTTACGCTCTGGCTGGATTATCGTAGTCCTTTTTTAACATGGCTGGCTGAAAAAAGCTAGCTACTTGAACCTTTGACTTCCACGCCTCTTTTCTACCTCCTCGGTTTTATTATAAAACTTGCTAGACCTAATGGGCCAAGAGGGAAAGTGGCGCTAAATTCAGATTTGGACCCACATTACAATTTCAGGAGAGAGAGAGAGTCGAAGAGAAACCCCGGATTTATTTTCGACCAACTTTCCATGAAAGATGGCTACGGAAAAAAAACTAATCAACTCTGTTGGAAAAAAAACAAAGGGCAGATCCCAAATCTTTCAAACATGGGTTTTCTCCATCATTCGATATGAATTGATTTGTATACGCTCTTCCTCTTCAAGAGCGACATTGCCTACTGTATTCCAACAAACACTTAGTCATACATCATCTTGCTCCACTGTGGGGCGGAAAAAAAATCACGACAATGATTTTTTTTAAGGAAAACTATTTTATTATCATCGTTCAATTTATTTGAAAACTTACGACAAAACCTGAAGCAGTACTTGATTTCAAAAATATTTAAAAATAAAAAGAAAAATATCAGATATAAGATTCAACAAATCTTAAATGCAAGCGATAACTACGTCGCAGATCATACCTAATATGGTGTTATCCAAAGTTTGTAGTTTAGTATTTAAGGAATGTTAAACCTTTTATTAAATATTTTGTTATTTTATCAAATATTTTTAAATTAATAACCTTAAATATGAACTCGAACATATTGAGGAGGTCATACCTAATACATATGATTGCATCAGGGTTTACTAATGCTATACTTAAAGTTTATTGAATCTTTTATTAAATGTTTTGTTATATTTATCAAATATTTTTAAATTAAGTGACCTGATTTTTTAGTTTCATGTCTTTTGTTTATAATTTTTAAATAAATTAAAATGGGATCCCATGATATAATTTTCCTTTTTAATTATTAGTATTAAATATAATAATATTTTTAATCGAAGGTCCATTCTTCCTATTATTCTTTATTTAATAAGTAACATTTAATGTTGACTCCATATTAAATATAAAAAAATATAATATAGTGGTTTAATTTGAGTGGGTTTTTACTCTAAGGACGAATCAATGAGAGTAATTTTTATAAAAAATAATATTATGGTAGTTGGGTTAATCATTTATTTTAAATTTTGATGGTGGGTGCTAAGGAAAAGTCTAGTTTGAAAAAGACCCTTTGAAGACACCAAAAGAAAAAAAAATGAATAATAATTTTAATTATCTATCATGAGTGTCCTATAAACATAAAACGGATAATATTTATATAATTACATCGAGTTTTTTGAGCACAGAAAACATATATCTATGTGATTTGTCGAATCATTAAATCATAATACTATATTATAATACATTGAAATGAGCATAAGCACAATTATACAAGCGTATTTATCCAAAATTGAATAAATGTGAAAAAGAAAAAAACTTGCGTTGCCAGTTTTTTATATTTGATATTATTATTATTATCTCAATAAAATTATAAAAAGGCTTTCAATTTCTAGTGTAATTTATAATTTTTTTTATTAAATGTATATATTCCTTAAATTAATAAACTTTTCAGTTAATGGAAAAAAATGTTTCATGTTTAATGAAATCATGATTCTATACTTTTTCTTTTTTTACTTTAAAAACAATAATGCTACATGTAAATGTTATATAATATAACAACCTAAGTTTCAAGAAGTCGAAAACAAAAATAATTTCTTATCAAAATATATAAATTCTTTGGATGAACAAATTTTTTATGCCTGAAAAAGGTGTTTCGTGTTTAATGTATTGATCAAATCTGTTTATTTTCTTTTTCATTTATTTTTAGTGAGAAAGAAATATGTCCATTATAAATGTAGTAGCAAATTGATTTTGAACTTATTTTCAAGTCAATAAATAGAAATAATTAATGTTACACATAGATTGTCTTATCCCAATTCTCACGTATCAATTAAATAAAGTTTTTTTGTTTAAAAAAAAAATTTGTTCTTACCACGTTAGACATTTTCAAACAAACAAATTTCAAACCCCGAATCAAACTTGACCAAATAAATAAATCAATATTAAAGGAAAAGTAAAAGGTTTGTTTGGTTCCTATTTTTAAAATTGTTATTAGGAATAACTTTTAAAACGAGTTATTAGAGCTATTTACCATCATAAAGACATCGTTTTTTGCTTTAGAAATTGTTCTTATTCTTAAATCTAGTGTTTTATGTGTTTTAGGTGTTTTTGAAGAAAAGAACGTGTTTTTTCTTTATTCTCTTTATTTTCCAAACGAAAAAAACAATTTTCAAGCTGCTAACAAAGTGGCCCTTAGAGCATGTTTGATTCGTGTTTTTAAAGCGTTTTCTGTTTGAAAAACTGCAAAACCTAAATTCAAATAACAATAAGCGTAATGCCACGAGAGCAGGGGTCGGGTTGACTACCGTCGACCCGCCGGAATACAAGTGGAGAGTCGGGATTGCAGATGCCATAGCTCGGGCGAGTCTCCTTTATGCGGGAGCTCTACCCATTTACAAAACCATTTACCGGTCAACAGGTCAATATGCTCCCAATGTATATCCAATACGACCACTTGGGCCCCGCTAAGCGATTTTTAATGTACATGCGACTATGAAACCAACTATATACCCGATAGTTACAAGAGTTAGTATTTTCACTCTTAAACAACACATATATTAAATGAAAAGCATTCTAATACATGTATACAACGTGACATAAAGCCACATCAGGCTTTCTTCTGATAAATCTCTGGGCGAGCCGTCTCTGCGCTCCTGTGCACAGCAAAAGGGGGATCCCGCGACGGGGTGGCCAGCTGATGGGAGAATCGCTCCCAAGTGGGTACTCACCACCTAAGTATGAGTGCGATGTTCAGTAAACACACATTTCAGCAAATGTGATCCTACATGAATGTCACCATGACCAACTCAGATCAGAGTCCTCAGGCTCTCTCACCGCCTAAGCCTTGTATGAGGGTATTGTTTTCTTAGTGGACAACCCACTCAGATGTATATGTCAGTTGGGTAGCTCAGACGATTGATATATTAATTGTTGTGGACTACCCATAGATGAATATCAATTGGGCGCTCAGACGATTGATATTTTTAGTTTGTGGACTACCCTCAGGTAGTGTGTACAGACTACCCTCAGAGACCATTTCTCTATACTCTGTCTCATGCATAACTCCACATATTCTATGGATGTTAGGTCATGCTGGAATGAATGTATCTTGGTCAAACGCGTTATGTAATTATCAAATACCGAACATCAAAATTAGCTCGCTTGGTAATGGCCAAACATAAGCGATTTAATTTAGAAATACTAAGAATAAACACCTATTTTCATAAATATCTTTGTTACTATCTGGAACTTAGTGAAACTGGACCTCTTCAAGAAAATATAGGATCAGAGTTCTATGTGACTTGAAATCCATGACATTCCAGACTGATACATACAACAAGCATCTAATACAAATTAGACAAAAATGCACTCAAGCAGCCTAAAGCAGCGATAGGCAGTCACGAGTACACTCCTTTCACTTCAAAGAAATTCTGCTCCCGATTCGGTCCCGAGTTTTGGGGCCGTTAACTTTGGCCCCTCACGGCCTCATTCAGCAAAAACATTAGTAAAACATTTTAAATGGGAGTAAACTCAAGTAAGGAGAAAATCCTACCTCTTTGAGTTTGTCAAGCTTCACCAAATCCCGCGGTCACGCGTGTGACTCATATAGAGCGTTTCCCTTCTTGCTCAGTGAAATCAGTCCGGGTGCCGGGATCTTAGAGAGAAGGAAGACGCTTCTCTACAAAACCCCATTCTTCTACCTCATCTCCTTCCCCGACTTTTACGTTTTGGCTTGGTTAAATGGAAGATGAGTCATGCTCAACATTTCGTCTTCTAGTGACTTAAACATTTGCAAAATGGCAACTACGTCACTTTTTCTCGGATTTGATATTCGGCACTATCTCGGCCGTCCATTTAATCATTTATCTACTCATACTTATGGCACATGAGTCGTGTTATATGTGACTTTAAGTCGCATCGAAAAATCGTTTTATGGCACCGAAGCGCGATGCCTCCCGGCAGCCCTCTACAGTGTCTCGGAAAATTACGAGGAATTTCGTGCTGTTTCACGAGACGATTCAGCGGTGAAATCAGTTTTGTCATCAAGGATCTAAAGAATAAATTTTGGATTTTTAGCATTACAATTTTGTAATCAAAATTCGATTTTGCCTTATTCGAGAAATTGGAATTTCTCGGGTCTTACATTCTCCCACCTCGCCAAAAGGAATTCGTCCGAAATTAGGCAAACCACTATCACTCATGCATATGCAGCGCGCACTCTATCATGCATGTAACTAGCCATTTAAATCTCAAGCGGTAAACCCGTGCCTTCATCCCTAAGCAGAAGGGATAGGTGGCGCATAGTGTCCTCGCTCATGTATACTCCTCCCTCCACCCAGTCTTGGCCATGCCTCTCACTAACTTCTCGGTCTTGCGTCGTGAAACCTTATACGGCTATCAAAATGCACATTGGTCCCTCCTCGAGTCCTATCGGTGTCAACCTCAATCTGTCCCCAATCCTGCATGTTTGGATGCAGGTATATTCGGAGCATGGGGCGTGAAATACCTCGTGGACCTTGACATCTTTGGCGATACGTCAGCCGTGCGTAGAGTGCGCATCCTCTCGAGTATCTCTAAGGCCCAGTAAACCCTGGCGTTAGCTTCAGCGCTTAAGGCGATCCTCCTCTCTTGGGCATCCCCGCTTGGCTTGATCACTAACCTCGAACTCTAGGGTCGGCGTCGCACATTAGCATAGCTCTTCTTAGGCTGGCGGGTGAGAAAACGGCCCATCGTATCAGCTCACCTTAGGGGTGCGACCCACTTCTTGCTTTATGACACACTCTAATTGCTTTTCATTTTCATGCGTCGAGGCTAAGAGTCTTCATTGAACGTAGTCTGAAGAGCAGGCTTCGACTCACACTCCTACAGTGGTGAATGAACTATCTAGTGCACATAAGCGTAATGATGCCTCTTTGTGACAACCAATCCGGTTCCGTAGAGCGAATACGAGAGATCTCCATCATAATCGGAGCCCTATCGGTCGACTCATACATCTTAGGGAGAACATTTATACTTGGCTACTCACAAAGGCCTTAACCTCTAGCCCAGATCAATGTCGGTGTCGGGTGTAATGACCCGGGCCTAGGTCTCAGTCTGGCTGATGATGGTTGTCGACTCTTCCGTGTCAGAGTTTGACATCGATAACCCGATAGGTCACACCACCACAAAGTCCATCATGCTTCCCGCTGCGCCAACTCTGATCTGTCCACGACTTTGACCCACACTCACGGCCCCTACGGCTGTCACATTTCTTTGTTGAGGAGTGCTTGTATAGCACTAGGCGAAGCGGGTTCCTCAACCCACCTTAGGGTGTGGAGGAATGAATGCGTAAACTCTCTGCTCGACTACTTGGGACACATCTTTGTCCAGTCTTAGGTACTGTCTCTAGGGAAATCCACAATAAACCATGCTCAATCTACTGACCTGATCCACGAAACTAGTGTAAACTAAGTCTTCGCACTTCCACGACCTGGAGAAAGTTGATGCTCCCTCTTCTTGCAACCCAGTATCCAGTGTTCAAGTATCATAATTTCTCGATGGTGAAGTCGTCCAGCCGTGGGCCATATCCGTGGCGAAATCATAATCACATAAGATAGACAACTTGGCCATTCTCAGATCTCTGTGATACCAGTTGATCCCGAAACTACGTATCTCGAGAAGATTGACATTCGGTCACTCTCGAACTCATCACCTCAGCCTCCTCTGGGTGTGGCCTCCCGATGCTAACACCCGTGTCCCAAAATCCTCACCTCGATGGCGCTAAAACTTCGCACTTCACTTGAACCTAGCATACATTTGATGATCGACAAGCGCAAACGATCTCAAAATGATCTCATGCTCCCACTCGGTAGGGAAGTAAGGTCGAGAATCATCATCAATGAAACAACGACAAGCGCGGTCTCACAGATAGGGTTGAAACATTCTATGCCATGAGATCCATGAATCTTTGCTAACGCGTTAGTGATTAAGGGCATCCTTTATGAAGCTCATAATTGCCCATAGCAGCGTCATAAGCGGCGCCTTGGGATATCTGTCTCCACTGGCCACTGGTTATGGTAACCCGATTAATTATCTTGGAGTAGACCGCTCCCCTCAGATCAAGCAAGGTAAACCGATCCTCGGCGATGGGTCAGATTCTTGATCGTAACCTGTTGTTGTGCATGATCGATGCGGTCGAAGGGTCGCCGCGCCTTCCTTGCCAAATGAAGCGGGCGCCCTGTGGTGCGAAGTGCTGGTCTGACCAAACCTCTTGTCGGTAGCTCCTTTAGCTGCTTGGTGTGAGTTCACTTGACTCATTTGGTGCCATCCTATCTGCGGAGTCATAGAGATGGGTGAAATACCGAGGTGTATGGCTTCAATCTACAGAAGTCTACATCCTACTAATGTGGAGGCCAGTCCGGAGTAGGTCATACGGAAAAAACATCCACATATTCGCACAATACTCGAGGTAGATCAGTCGACCTCCTCGTCTCTAGGGTGAGGTCTCGCGAGACTGACCGTAGCGTCACGACACTTGGACTAGGTGTCTTGTCAGGAGCAAAAATGTCATGATTGTTCCCCACAGAATACCATATGAGTGCAGATCCTCTGGCATTATGGCGGTAACCCTCTGCCTTCGCATGATCAATAACGACTACGTAAGCTATGCGCGATCCATCCTCGGGATGACATCGAACTTTGACATGTCCATGATCCTCGGTCCCTTGTGAGTAGAGTCCTTGAGGTTTCTAACTGGCACCTCGACATATACGTCCTTTATTCTGCCACTAATCCTAGGGAGACTCGATACACTTGGCTCCTCTAAGATCTCTGAGGTCCTTGCCCATTTCACACATTCGGACCTCATTCTCTAGCTAAACCTTGGTGAGTCTAATCTGATCGGTAACTCGGAGGTAATCTCAGTAGCCTCTAACACTTTCTCGTTCTTCATGAACCAATGGTCTTTCTATAATGGGATCTTTTCCCCATGTGAATGTTGGAGGATGATGCGTCTGTAAACCTGCGGGGGTTACTAGGATCTCCCGACTACTGTATGCGAGCTTGTGCGATGCGGCTTTGCACCTCGGCCTCTATAAAGGCCGCGTCAGTCTTGGCGGGTGGTCGATTATCGGTGGTGCTGACCCGTGCCCCGTGGGCGTCCTGCATGTCTCGTCCTCTACTAACCATCACTTATGTCGAATGGCAAGCAAAAATTCATGAAATTTTCATTTAGTCTAACTAGCAATGCCGCATCTGCGATTACTAATAGACTTGACAATCATGAGGCCTATTAGGTTCATTTCTGAGTGGTGTTAAATTCCGACCACCCAATTTATTTATTCGAAGGTTCTATGCTCTCTTGTTCATTTTCGGTCGATATCGAATCCTTAAGGTCGTAATTCATAACCTTAGTATCCACCCTTTTCTATCGCATTATACCATGCATATAATTTTTGCGTAACTACTGCGCAAATCAAGATTTCAATTTAATTATTAAATCCGGTCTGATGTCTACAAGGCATGAACACATCCCCGAGACACTAATCATACACATAACTCAGTGTATATGCAATCAATTTTGTGTTTAAAATGTTATTAGCAATTTTATTTTCAAAAATTTTATTTTTCGAAAATTTTATCAAAATTTATTTGATTTTATTTATTTAAAATATATATTTTTTTCAAAATTTATTTTAAATGAACGGTGTTCATTTAGGGGCTTCAGGAAAATATCGGTCGAAAAGCGGTTCGAAAAATAGGTAGTGCGCGAGTGCCACGGTAGATCCGCTTAGCGCCGGGCGCGCCCAGCGTGGCGCGCGCGCCCGAAGCGCGCCTGGCGTTTGCCCGCACGCTACTGCGCTTCGCCGCGCGCCACTGCCGTGCGCCGCTTTGCCGCGGCGGCGCCCCAACCCAGCGCCCCTGCGCTGCACATTGCTGGCCGCGCACGCTACGGCCGCGATACAATTTTTGTATTGCGACCGCGGTGTCTCTATAGCACGCATTACATTGCGCGTATTGCGTCTGGGTTCAACGACACCATCTTGCGATACAATTCCACAGCTCTCTCCACATTTCTTGCAATACAACTTTTGTTACAGCCTATTATTTTCCTCACAATACACAAAATGGCGTAACTGTAAAAATTTCTACAAAAAATTTTTTCGTTTTTCATTATAAATGTTTTTTTCATTTATTTCGAAATTGCAAATCTCTAAAATCACCAAATCATTTTTTTTCATACTCTTTAATACTCGAAATAAATTTATAAAAATTTATTTAACCCCATTCTTAAATTTTATACCATATAAAACCTTAGAAAATTATTTTTCTCACTTCATAACCAAATAAATTTTATAAAATTTATTTTCCTTTCGATTTTTTCTTTGAAAATTTTCTCCCTCGAATAAATTTATAAAAATTTATTTTCTTCATTTCTTCATTTTACTACTTGTAAATCATGAAAATTATTTCTTCCAATTATCATCAAATAAATTTAGTAAATTTATTTTATTTAATTTTGACTTTAAAATTTCTTCTCACTTTCAACAACCCAAATAAATTTAAGAAAAATTTATTTCATTTAATTTTTGTCGGTTTGCTGTAAACCTTAAAGTAAATTTCTTTACCTCTAAACCAAATAAAATTATGAATTTATTTTGTTTATTTCTTTAGTTGAGTTTACCATATTTGTAAACACCAAAATGTTCTCACACCTTAAAATTTCATTAAAATTCTATTTTGATATCAAACCAAATAAATTGATTTGATTTATTTCATTTCGATTTTAGTACCAACGTACCCACTCAATATTTTCTACACTTCCATGTGCTAATCACCAAGCACCGTACAATCCTCGAAACACCTAAAACGGGGTCAAGCACACCAAACACACATCGCGACATGGCATACACGATCATCAAATAATTCACAAAATCACCTGAAAACACATCAACACACGTGCGTATCTAGTTTTTGTCCCATGATTTTCTAGGTAATCTCATACCTAAACTCGACATGAACCACCTAGTGGTGATGTTCTTACACGACTATGGCCCTAGGCCCAAATCCTCCCGTGCCGGTTTCATATACCTATACTTCACATCAAACCACCTAGTGGTGATGGATACCCAACCCAGAGCTCCCTAGGTATTCGTATACATGCTCACGATACCCAGTGTGGCGCTAAAAGCAGGGGTCAGTTGACTACCGATCGACCGCGAATACAAGTGGAGGTCGGGTGCAGTGCCCGCCAGGAAAATGGATGAGTCTCCAGCTGTGCGGGGAGCTCACCCATTTACAAAACTGCATTTACTGTCTACAAGCAGTCCAGTATATCTGATGTATATCAATCTGACCACTTGGGCCCGTAAAGCGATTTTCATTCTTACATGCCAACTGAAACCAACTATACTGTAGATTCACGAGGTTAGTATTTTCACTCTTAAACCTTTACATATATTAAATGAAAGCATTCAATACATGTATACGCGTGACACCAAAGCCATCCAGGCTTTCTTCATAATAAATCTCTAGAATGACGTCTCCTCGCACGCTCCTTGTACCTGCCAAAGAGATCACGATGGGGTGAGCTAAAGCTCGGTAGGAGAATCGCTGGCCCAGAGTGGAGCTCCTCACCACCTAAGTGCGGGTGCGATGTTCCAAAGTAAACACACATTCAAAGAAAATGCATGATCTGCTTGAATGTCACCATGACCCAGCTTTCAGGATCCAGGAGTCCTCAGGCTCTCTCACACTCGCCTAAGCCTTGTATGAGAATTATTGTTTTCTTAGTGGACAACCCTCCGATGTATATATATCAATTGGGCCGCTCCGACGATTGATATTTTTAGTTTGTGGACTACCCTCTGATAATTAATATTTTAGACTACCCTCTGAACCATTTTCTCTAGACTCATCTCATGCACTAACTCCTATATTCCTAGGATGTTACGGTGCATATGGAATGAATGTATGCCAATTCAACACGTTATGTAAATTATCATCTCAAACATGAAATTAGCTCGCTTGGGCTAATGTTGAGCAAATGATTTAATTTAAATCACGGACAAACCTATTTTCATAAAAATATATATTTTAGAGACACTATCTGGAATAGTAGAGCCCTCGGATTCTTATTCAGAAAAATCACAAATCAACGGTTCACCTTGTGAACCCAGAAATCAAACCATTCCTGCAATGCATACCAAACAAGCATCACAATACCTGAATTAGACAAAATGCACTCAAACAGCCTAAACGGCTAGTGGAAGCGGTCGCGAGTGCTCCTTTACTTCAAAATTCTCAATTCGGTCCCAGTTTTGGGACAGTGTAACCTCACGGCCTCATTCAGCAGAACATTAGTAAAACATTTAAATGGGAGTAAAAAAAGCTCAAGTAGGAGAAAATCCTACCTCTTGGGTTTATCAAGGCTTTCGCCGTCAGGGGTCCGTAGCGACTCAGCGTAGAGCGTTTTTCCTTCTTGCTCGTCGAAATCCAATGGTCAGATTGCGGGATCTTAGAGAGAAGAAGGCATTCTCTCTCTAAAGCCCCATTTCTTCTATCTACTGCATCTCCTTCCCCAACTTTACGTTTTTGGCTTGGTTAAATGGAGAGAAGATGAGTCATGCTCACTATTTCGTCTTCTAGTGACTTAAACATTTGCAAAAATGACGCTTACGTCCCTTTTTTCTCAGATTTGATATTCGGCACTATCTCGGCCGTCCATTTTAATCATTTCTCTACTCATACCACTTATGGCACATGAGTACGTGTTATATGTGACTTTCGTCGCATCGAAAATCGTTCTTGACACCGTGTGTGATGCCTCAGCGTGCCGGCTTCTGACTATCTCGGAAAATTACGAAATTTTTCGTGCTAGCTGAATTTCACGAGGCGATTCCAACGGTGAAATCCGTTTGTCATCGAGATCCTGAGAATAAATTTTGGATTTTAGCAGAAATTCTTGATTTTATGTCAAAGTACGATTTTGTATGACCAGGAAATTTGGAATTTTTCGAATCTTCTGATAACAGTTTTAAATAACATCAAAATGATTCTTTGTGTATTTAAAAGAAACCGTTTCTCAATACTATTGCAAAAGCAAAGAATCAAACATCTACAGTAAAGTTCCCAAAATATGTCTTTTTTTTTGTTTTGCTCTTTTATTTTTCAAAAAAAAAAAAAAGCGGTTTTTCAAAAATATAAAACAAACAAGCCCTACTACTTTTTGAAAACTATTTTGAGTTTTCAAAACAAAGAAACATGGAGAACATGTTTAGTTTCTAATGTTTTTGTTTTGAAAAACGAAAAAAACCATGATAAAACCGCAAAAAATTCAAAAACAATAATAATTTAAAAAAAAACTAAAATAGTGATGCTTTATATTTTTTAAAAACTATTTTGAAAAAACATTTTCCAAAAAATACAGAACAAACAACCTTTTAAGTTCCCAAAAAGTGGTAGCATTTAATTGGACATTGAGGAGTCAATAGTGGGATATGTTTGATCCATATGTTTACACTTTAGAAACCTTTTCCAACACAAAATATATGTCATTTGACCTGACCCACCATCAAATTAATCGCCTACCATATCTATTTTATTTAATTATTGAACAAGTCATATAATTTTGCATGGCCCCCATCGGTTCAAGTTTCTACTTTCCAAAACTTTTTCCATTTTGACCAAGTGTAATTTTCGGAAAAGTGAATTTTCTTGGGATGGTCATTAATTTTTTATTTAAATAGTGCAAAAAATAAAAGTGAAACTACTTTTTTCTTTTACATTTGTGACTTTTACAAATTACGTTGCAAATTTACAAATATTGATTTTTAGCCTATTTTCCAAATTTATGTTCATTTTGGCCTCCATTACCATGTAAGAATACCATATGAAAGATGCTCAAATTTTGATATAACAAAATCATTGTTAAAATCGTAATTGAGTAATTGAAACTTCAAATTCAAATTAAAATCATAGTTAGTAATATGAAGCGTAGTTAAATAATGGCTTTAATTTAAAAAATGGCAAGTAATTATCAATTGTATTTAACAATAATTTTTATATTAAAATGTGAATTTCTCTCTGTACAATATTTTTACATAATATGAGGAGACCAAGTGAAGATAAGTTTGTTTAAAAAAAGTTACTTTGACATATAGAGCAAAAATAAGAAACTATTTACTATTTATGTTTTGGAAATTGTACTTTGGAATTTTATGGGAAAAGAATTTAATATAATTAGCATTAATTAAGAACATGTTTGATAATAATTGTAGGAGGTATTTTTACTTTAAAATGTTTTTACACAAAGTATCACGCATTTGCTAAAATTTAAACTCATTTAAATTTTTGAAAAATGCGCTTTTAAGTATTGAAAAAAAAATCATTTATGGTGTTTATAGGTTATTCTTCTAAAAACACTTCCATCGAAAATTTTGAAATACAATCACTACCATTTAAGCACGAGATTGAAACATTTTTAAATTATTTAGAAATTTGTATGTATTTAATTCATTCATTGAATTAAAAATGATTTTGATCTTTAAGTGTTTCTATAAATGACTCTCTCCGGAAAACATGTATACAATGATTCTCAATATTTAAAATTATTTTTAGATATTTTTTAAAGTGTTTTCATTTTATGCAAAAAATTGTTTTCTAAATTTTATCAAACATTTAATATTTTCACGTAACTCTTTTAAGGTTAAATACACTTCTTATAATAAACGCTCATGAACTTCTGATAACATATTTATATTAAAAAATTAATTCGATGGTGGAAAAGGTGACAGCGGGAGATCTGAAAATGGGCGGGTAATTCCTCCTTGACCCGAAAGGAGCGGTGAAGACCATACCGTCGATGTCCCGTGCCTGCTTGGATCAACGAGGCGACCCGTTAGGCCCCGAAAACATGGATTGGAAATGAGGGCGTACCTTTCGGCCGGTCGAAACCATATCTTCCGCAAATAACGAGAAGATAGAATATTCTAAAGGCGTCTTGGTGAGTCCCAGTAGGTCCTATATAAAGGAAGGAAAAGCAGCGAAGACCGCTCGAGCGGATACCCACAGCAAAAGGATTGCTCGACCGGCTCCTTTGACTAATCCATACCGCTAAATCTAAGGCTAACTACATGAAACCTATCCTCGAAGGGAAGAACCACAATCATCGCCCAGGTGGATGAATATCCATTGTAACACAGGCCGAATCCAACGCGAAGATGCAGCGACTTAGGCTGTAAGGAAAATGCGTTTCTCTTATTTCCTGCGGAAAAGAATCGACTTAGGCATCAGGCGGCCCGGCGAAGCCCGCGACCACTTTGATTCTTCTTGTGCAGTGCACCGGATCCTATAATCCATGATCTTGGTCGACCCAGCGACAACGCGCTCCCGGCCCGATTCAGGTTAGGAAACCGAGGCATCATCAGTTGGCCATCCGTCGTAGGAGCGACAATTCCTTCATAAACATAAGCGGTTCTCGATTCGCGATAGTATCAACAAGGAACACGGCGGTAACATTAATCCACGAGGACACGGAATCCACGGGTGATATGGCGGCGGACCCGCAGGGACGATGCGACGGCGCGACGATACCACGAAATTAGGCGCTTCGCCTTGTCCGCCGCGTCTGGTCGAAGAATTGGAGGCGACTTACCCGGTAGTCGACATCAGCGGAGTGCAGCGAGCCGGAAGGCCATAACGCCCGCTCCCGCGAGCGGCTTGTGAGACACTTCGAGGCATCAGTAGAAGCGAATCGGTCGGGCGGGGCATGGACCCACCAGTTAGCTCTGGGGAAGAGGAAGTAAAGCAATACCCGGGAGCGAGTTAATGTTGAATCACCCTCGGCCCAAGCGGAGAAGCGATCGTAGGAGCGGGGGTTGAGAAACCTCCCAGCCAAAAACTCAGTAGCGTGAGGGGAAGTGGTGAGACGGACCGGATCTATGGATACTTTAGTTGCAGCGAAAGCGAATCTCCCTTCAAGTAGAGTCTTGCACTTTCCTCAAGCCAAGTGAATGCCTCAGGTGAAAGGCATTCGATGGAACCCAGATCCGTCGACCACCTCTTAATGCCACAAAAATCGGATGGAGCTACATGGGTTTGAGGATCCAGTGCGATGCAGGGCGTTCGCCATTGCGGCAAAGGATGACTTTGGCACAGTTCTGCCAAATCCCCCTTCATCCATCTCATCATTCAGGGAACTATCTGTTGCGTTCGTCTCCCTTCGTAGACGGACGTCTGAAAGCCTCTTTACCATCTACTTGACCATCAAGCAGGTATGAGAGTTTGAAATCATATGTACTAAAGATTCAGCCTTAGGAGTCACGAGTAAGAGCGTGCAGCAAACGAAAAATTATTTATCGTGACTTTCATGTGAGTTGAGGCGTACGGTCAGGACTGATGTTCTCATCTCGAAGAACCCTCAGTAACATGTGGGGTCTCGCCAAAGCTAGAAAAAGTATATAAACGGCGAGGAGGCCCTCATATCAAGAAGGAGAGCTCCTCGCGCATGAAAGGCGGCAGTGGCAGCGAGGACGGGCCCCGAGACAGAAGATCGGAGAAATCCCGGGCCCAGACGGGAGCGATCCACACAAGGAGAGAGTCTGAGGCCGTTTGGGCGTTGACGCCGGCGAAACCTTGCAGGCCGACACTTCCTCCCGCTGCGGCCTCGAGTGTCACAAGTCCACGCAGGGCTTGAGCAATTCTGAGATGGTAGGCTGATGAAATCGAGATCCGCGACGAGGGGATATGCGAGTATTCTGCAGGTTCCACGGGGATATGGGCGCTCGCACTAACAGCGATTATCAGCTAAGAAGAAGTGAATATCTAATACAGGTGTGGATATCTTCGTTTCATATCTCGGGAATCAAGCTCGAATCAAACCCCGAGTCGACACGGAACCATAATCAGGGCAGAAACCGACGCCGTCTCGACCGGACGCTGTTGACACCGACCCAAGGGAGAAATCCGGGGTGATCTCGGGAGGATTGGAGGAGAATCTAGTTTGGCTCGAAAAGCCCTACGGGCATGAGATCAGCGGACATGGAAATACTAGTAGTGTCTAAGTCTTGCGAATCGACACTACCATCACGTTCTCGGACTCCGGATGCGGAAGGATGCCAGCGCCCCTATGTGACCCAGTAGTAGGTGCAATTGTGTTGATACCAAAGTTCACCGGGTCTTAATTGATAATGGGAGTTCGGCTGACATCATCGCCGTGACCCCGCCGGTAAATGGGTATTGGAAGAGCAAAATTTGGGCTTCATCGGCCACACATCTACGGGATTCGGGAGAGAAGGTGTTCTGGATTGGGCTCGGTCAGTAGTCGCGACCACAGGAGAACCCCACCCGGTGGCAGCAATGACGGGTTCATATAGTGGGCCGTCGACCCTACAATATCGCTAAGCGAGACCCTCCTCAGCATAATAAAGCCATCCCTCGAAGCTTACCACACCATTGTCAATTCAACTGATAAATGAGTCGGGACAGTTCGAGAAGTCAATGAGGTGGCGGGAATCACTACCGGCCTCCATGTAGAGCGAAGCGATTAAGCGGCGTCGGTATAGGCGAACTTGACTTCACGCGACAAGGTACTCAGGCCGAACCCTCGAAGGAAGCTGGAACATATCAACGGATGACGACCGGAACATCTAAACTACGTCGGATCAAAGTTGACGAAACCTGAAGGCCTCCTGTCGGTTTAAAGCAGAATAAGATGTTTTGCATGGAAGCGGTCGGGCATGGAGGAATCGACCATGATGATCACTCAGTTGAACCGTCCCTCCTTTTAAACCGGTCAATAGCAGAAGCCGCACCAAAGCGAAGAGGCCATCGATGGAAGTCGTGAGCTCATCAGCGGGAGCGATAAGAATGGAATACTCTAGAGTGGCTAGCTAGCGTTGTCTTTGGTGAAAAGCTAGCAGCGAATGGCGACTAATATCGACTTCAGCGACACTAAACAAAGCGTGCGAAGGGCAGTTTCCCTCACCCGAAGAATCGACCTCATTGTGGGCGCCACGGGCGCGAACTACTTTCAGTTTGGATGCATTTTAGGCTACAATCAAATCAGCATGGATCAGGAGACCCGAAAAGACTTCATTAAATCCGCGGCTGGGAACCCTCTTTGTTGTCCGGGTAATCTTGTTTTGGTTTCAGAATCCGGGAGCAACCCTACCGAGACTAGTGGCGGGATGTTCCAGACGGCCAGGCGCAGCGATGGGGTATACATAGGCGACATCTTGGTGGAAATCCACTAAGTCAGATCTCCACCCATCTTTCGTCTCAGGGGCATTCAGGATCTGAGGAATTATAACATGAAGTTGAACCCGGCTAAATGCGCCTTCGGCGTATCAATCGAAAAATTTATGGGTTTCCTTAGTTAACCTGGGGGATCGACGAATCCAGACAAAAATAAGCATTGCTTTCACGACATCATGAGTCCCCTTGAGAATAAAGGAAATTCAGGCGACTGAAGGAAGGGTTACGGCTTTAGAAGCTAGGTTCGTATCCACAGTGAGTGATAAATCTTAGGTCTTTCTTCCAAGTTCTAAAGAAAGCCTTTCGGTGGAATGAAAATCGAGAAGAAGCATTCTGGCATTAAAAACATACTTAAGCTCCATTCTAGTAGTCCCTTGAAGGAGAACTCCTCACCTTTATACTTAGCGAGTATCGGGATTTCTCAGCTTGGTCGATTACTTTCGTCCCCGATCTGAGGAGGCGGAATCCGGCACCGGTTTACTACGGTCAGGCCTTGAGAGGAGAGGAGGAGAGGTGCCAGGAATGGAAAAAATTGATCTTGCTTGCCCGGTGGCGACCGGGAAACTCAGTCCACTATTTCGGGCTCACCCAGTGGGGGTCCGGCCCAGGTACCCGATAGGCGGGTGGCCACACGAAGCCGAAGTCTCTGGAAGGCGATGAAGTGGTAGTGAAACCTAAGCGAGTTCGACATCAGTGTAGAAGAAGCTGCTATAAAGGGACGAGTCTGGCCAGGCCGTCATGGAATTCGCTCAAATAGAGCTTCTTCGAACACACACGGTCGGGACTGACCTCCGTATGGAAACTCTTTGTAGACGGGCCTCAGCGCACGGAGGAGCGGAGGCGGGCTTAATCCTCACCTCACCGAAGGGATGGAGCATTGAATCACCTTTTTCGGGTTTGGGTTTCGTGCTTCCCGACAACGAGCGAGTATGAAACGATCCTGCGGGCCTGCAACCTGTACATTTAGAATTCGACCGGTTAGAGGTCATGGCTTGATTGGTGGTCAGGCGGATCGAAAGATACATACGAGGCAAGTGAGGCGATGGTTCACATATCTCAAAGGTCAGTAATTTGCTAAAGTTTGTATTGGTTCGGGTCGACACGTCCCGAGCAGAGAATACGTCGGCGCTGGCGAAACTAGCCCGCGGCCTGCGAGAAGATCTCGTGGTCGGCCTTGTCCGACCTATGAACCCTCGCCGGCCCTTCCTGACATGGAGGTCGCGATGGGATCTGGCCGGCTGGATGGACCTATTTGGGTTATATCAATGGCGGAACCTTACGGGCGACGAAAGAAGCGGCTAAGATACGGGTGGGAGTCTTCCCGGGTTTACCCGATCCTGAGGAAGCCTTCTGGCGAGGATTCGCCGCGCCAACTCTTTGAAATGCATCGCGGGAGAGGACCGCGAATACGTGAGAGAGGTACCGCGGCGTATGTGGGAACCATGTCGAGACACGAGCGGTCAAGCGGGAAAAATCTTGAGGCAGGGATGCTGCGGCGCGATAGCAAGATCGTGGGCTTAGTCCAAGAAATGCGAGAATCTGTAGGGACACTGGCCCAAAATATCACGCCTCGTCGGAGACCCTTGACGTCAATTGACCCTGACCCTTCCAGCGGTGGGGGTTGGACATGTGGGTTCACTTGCCCGTTGCGAGACCCAAATCCATCGATCTTAGTCCCGACCAACTGACCCAGCCTTTCAAGCCCGATTCACAGTTGAACAGGCATCATCAGAATTAAATTTTATAGAAACTAAGCATAGCCTAATAATAATAATAATTTTATTATTATTATTATTTTCTTAATGCTTTTTTTTTTTAAAAACCGAACACAATCTAAAATTAAAAGGATCAATGAAATTAAAATAAATACTACGTATTAGAAGAACTTAATACAAAAATAAAGACAATTTTATGTATTATATGATATATCTTTTAGTTTATAAAATATCTTTGTATGCAGTTTTTATATTCTTAAGATTTCATGCCCAAGTGAGTTTAGATAAAGATCGAACTATTATTAGAGTTATATCAAATTTTTTTCTAAATTTTATTTAAATTTAATATTAATGAAAAAAAACTTGTAAGTTAACAATGGTGTCTCGTTTGCCTATTAGTTTATAAAAATGTACTTGATTCTAAATCAACTAATTACAAAAAAAAAAAATTACATCTCATATTTCTTCAAATTTTAAGTGAGTCAAACAATTTTTTTAATGTTGAGAATAATTCAAACATTACAAAGAGGTTAATTACAAAACTAAGAGATAGATAAGATTAGTTTACAAGGTCTTGGGTTAACTTTGTGATCCAGAATCCCCTCAAGGTTATTATAAGGTGAGTAGAGGGTATACAAACTATACAAACTGGTCGAATATCCAGTTATCAAAAAAAGAAAATTATTAAATACTGGAGCAAGTTTAGAAGCCAAAATAATTCAGCTATTTAAAAACAAATACACATATGATATTTTTAAAAATATTGACCAAACTAATCTTTCTATGATTTGAAAATCGGCGAAGTCACGAACTACGGTTTTAAAAATTAACTTTAAAACCACGATTGATAAATACAATGTTAAGGTTAATTTTCAAAATCACAGTTAGAGAATGTGGTTTTAAAAAATAAAAAAACTAATTCGATGATTATTTAAAAAAAGAAAAAAAATTACTTTGTTATCAAACTCAGTTTGAACCATTAAAAAAAAGCATCCACATGATCCATGGGACCACAGATTGAAATTTTGAAGTCACATTTCTTTCTTGTAACATGATTAGGTAGGTAAGTAGGAACTGAAGTGTCATTATGAAATTAAGTGAATGTATAGTATAGGCCATAGGGGCGTCGACCTAGGTCGAAAACACACTCCAATTGGGTTTAATGTTACTTCTAGTTGTCTCTTTCCCATTCATTCTTCTTCGAAACATTTGAACAAACAAATAGATTCATTTATTGTTGCGGAGTTTTACATTATACTAATGTTTTTACGATATTGTTCCTATTTTTTATTAATACTTTCGGGAGTATTTTGTTTTCAACTTAATATATATATATATATATATATAGTCTCTTTCCATTCATTCCTCTCATAAACATATGAACAAACAAATAGGTTCATTTATTGTTCTTAGTTTTTACATTATAATAATGTTTTTCTACGTATTGTTCCTATTTTTTTTATACTTTCAGTATATATATATATACTATATATATATATATATATATATATATATATATATATATATATATATATATATATATATCTCTTCCCGTTCCTTCTTCTCATAAACACATGAACAAACAAATAGGTTCATTTATTGTTGTAGTTTTACATTATACTAATGTTTTTCACGATATTGTTCTATATATATTATGAGTAGATGCGGGTAGATTTTTGATAAATATACAAACATCAACATTTCTTTATTTTGTAGATTTTTATGACACAATTTTATTCTTGTTGACATTATTGTCGAGTAGATTTCCCTTATAATAATATTGTAGTTCACGAGTGTTCTTTTAAAATCGAAACAAAATATTTGGAGGAAACAATGAGCACTGCTTGATCTGAAGCAAATAATTAGAAGCGAGATCCAGGAATCCAACCAATAACGTTGTGTCCTTAAGGCAATTTGGCTCCTCGACTTGTGCAGGATAATGGACAATCGTCTCGAGTTCTCGCGGATCTCGTTCCTTGAGAAGTGGTAGGATCGGAGGACCAGATGAGTATGACTTATGAGAACAACAAAATGAATGATATACGGTGAAATGAGGGAGAATATTTTGTATATATATTAAAAATGGGAAAAAGCGGGATATAAATAACCAGGAAGTGTCTCCGCGAGCAGGACATGTCGGTTCGAAAGGTATGAACCAAGCGAAGTATCACGTTTGTTGAGGACACATCTTTTCATTCATTTAAGGAATTTGTGGATACCAAAGTCCCAGCAATCCCAGCATGAATGAAAGTTCGATATCAATGCTCTGGAGTAATATGCATGAGGATGCAAAGTGCAATTATTCCATGAGAAAGCGTTGCATCGGGATAAGTAGTACGGACTTTGAACTTTCCTTAGTGGCTTTATGGGACTTACTCGGTCGATGAAGACGATGTCTTTGAGCTATCGACCTTCCGTGTAAGCCTAGACAATAGAAATCACCACGACTATTTCTCGAACAAATCGGTTCTCCTTTATTGTGTTCGTTTTGGCCATGAACACGGCCTGGTCTCATGAGTGTTTTAGAGAATTCGACCTTGCAATTCGCATGCGCGACCCTCACTTCACTCATAGGTGATTTACGAACATATGGTTTCATAATCATTAAGCTTTTGCTTAACCTTCACATATTATCTGTCTTTATCTGGGAATGGTAAAACAGAATTTGACGGTGCTATCATCTTCACAACTTAGTTGTCCCTTTGAACCTAGATCCTAGGATCTCCAGTCAACTAGGTAGGGTGTCACGTATGATGACTTGTTTGGGGCCTTAAACCCATTCCCCTTGATGTTTTGCAACCATCTCTGGTTGAGCATTTTTGTCGATGGATCATGATATTATCTTTTGACCGCTGGTGATGGTGATGAATTCCACTTCCGAAAGAAGTTGTCTTCTTTGTGTCGTATGGAGTCGGCTGTGTGTGTCGAGACTTGCCAGTTATACATGACATTCCTTGCCCTTCCTATTGTAAAACACGACTATCACAATGTATACATACAGAGCATTGGTTTGGAGCGATGGTTTGAGACTGATGTATACATCTACGATATCTGAAGTCCACTCTAGAAAGGGCATTTTGCTTTCGCTAAAAATGTAGATTGTGAAGTGTGGATGCATATAGTGATGCTGAGTGGGCTGAAGCAATAGATGACAGACGATCTACTTCGGGATATTTCACCTTTGTAGGTGGTAATCTCGTTACATGGAGAAGCGAAGCGGAGTGTTGTTTAGTTAATGGAAGTTTGGTTAAGGTGACACTTGGAATATGTGATTGTGGCTAGACTATTGATGGATTTGGGCTATGCGCATAGGCATAGGTCGGCTTTATTGTGATAATAAAGCGGCATGTGATATTGCTCATAATCAGAATTTGACATGATCGTCTGGCGTCACGGAGGTAAACGGATTCTTCATTAAGGAGAGAAATTGGATGAGAAAATTGTCGGGATTTACTTTAGATTGATCAGAAGATCGATTGGTTGATATCCTCACCAAAGTTGTTTCAAGTCAGTGTTCTCAAAGTTTTTGGGCAAGTTAGGCATGTGACATCTATGCACCAACTTGAGGAGGAGTGTTGCGATATTGGATTAATAATTCGAAGATTCTTTATTGTAATTCTTTCTATTCTTATAATATTATTTCTTTAGTTTAGAGATTTCTCACATTAGGCAAATAACTTAATTATAGGAATATAGCTTGATTAATAGGATCTCAATATCTCTATAAATATGTACATGTAAAGATCTGAATTTATTATGAATAAAATATTCTTCTACATTTGGACAATCGATTCATTCTATCGGTACTATGGTGGGTAAAGATCCTTCTGAGAGCTTAGCGATGGGGTATAAGAACCATCAACGCTTCTTGCTTCATTAGAGATTGCCATTGTTTCATCATGCGCTATAGCGAGTATCCTCATTAAAGGCCTTGGATAGGAGGAGGGCATACTTGGAGGTTTAAGCAGCTTTGATTGATTACGTGAGATTCATGTAGTTGGGTTTGTTCCATATGATTCTCCTCTACCAATCTCCATGGGCGTGTTGGTAGACTAAGGACACTTTGACAGATTCATCCAGTTCAAATACGACCCAAAACGGTTCTGACTCTACCAAATCTATTATACAAATCAAACTCTTTCAATTATTTGATAGCTAAACTAAACCACAATCTATGAAACCGTTGACAGACTCGAGAGAAATTAACACGGAAATTTATTCAACATGAGTGGTTTGAGCTTTTATTAAGAGGAGGAGGTGATTACAATCAACTATTGTGAATAATCGGTGGCCAAGTGATCAATTGATCTTGCTAGCACCAAAGGTATTGTCTGACTTTCAATCTCGGTGAGCATAGAGTGCGTGTTCACTACATTTAATTCATAATTCAGGCCCATCAATCCATAGTACATGCGTAATTATTGTCCCTTTGTCTCTCATTGTCTCTCTTCACCATGATCTTTCCCGGAATTCCTTGGATTGTTCCTTACTCGTATATTTGAACCCCTGCCTTCTTGACATAATGCTTCCATCCTTTCCTCTCTTTCTCTAAGAATGAAACACCTCTTCATCTCTCTTTTAATTGCTCATCATAGAAGGACTTTATTGTTGTGTTCGACCTTTTCGTGCAGCCTCTTTCTCTCCTTTCCATTCTTCTTTCCATTCCTCATCTCGTTTGAGTATTTGTTCCCCTTTGTTGTTCCTTTTTCTTAAAGTCGACCTCCAAACTCCTCTCTTTTCTTGGTGTAGCTCTATCTCTTTTACATCTCTTCCATTTCACCATACATTGATTCGACATCTCCATATATGATTGTTTCCAAAACCATAACAGAAAACAAGTTTGACAACAAGGGGCAGAAAATGTGATGCTTAGAAAATATGATTGGCCTTGTTCTCGAATATGGGCAATGATTTGTTCTTGTCTTTGAGCTGATAAAGAAGAGAGATCTGGAACTCAAAACAAAACAAGTTTTTGTAATGGTTTCCAAAACCATAACAATGAAAATAAGTTTGACAACAAAAAAAAAAAAGAAGAAAATGTGATGCTTCTAGAAAGTATGATTTGCTTGTTCTCAAATATGGGCAATGATTTGTTCTTGAGTGCTGAAAGCAAGAAAGAAGAGATCTCAAACTAAAAAACAAGTTTCTGACAACAAAAAAAAGCATAAAATGTGATGCTTCTAGAAACTATGATTTGCTAATTTCTCGAAATATTGGCAATGATTTGTTCTTGAGTCTTTGAAAAGAAAGAGATCGAGCTCAAAAAGCAAGTTTATGACGAAAAAAAAAAAAAACAGAAATGTGATGTACGGAAACTATGATGTGCTTGTTCTCGAATATGGGCAATGATTTGCTCTTGAGTGGAAGGATCTTTTGTGGGCAAAAGAGGGAAAAGAGTGAATTCTATTCCTTTGTATAATTTTGGATAGTGCGGAAAGAGAGAAGTAGGTAGCTTTTAAAGATGGGATGGTAGGCTGGAATGGAGATTAAAATATTCTTTAATGCAGAATGCGTGGGGCTGAATAGGGTGTTCTTAGGTGAAAGTGCATTCCATCTTAGATTTTTCGGAATGGATAGCCTCTATGTAAAAAGTGGTGAGTTTTTCCCCTTCCTCTTTTTGTTTTAGTACTTTGTGAATTTCTGTCTTGTATACTTTGTATTTCTGTTTTGTTCAGTTCCTTGTTTTTACGGTCAATATGTGCTTTTCTGGAGTCAAAAAAAGAATAAGAGAATAAGGATTATAGAAGCTTGATAAAAACAAATAAATCTGACCATTTAAGAGAAATCGCCCCTTTTCTAAACAAGGTTGATTGGCTCCCCACCCTTTTCTAAACAAGGTTGATTGGCTCCCCACCACTAATATGCAGCAAGCTTTAAAATCAAATTGTTCCAGAAATTTGGCTCCACATACCAAATATGAAAAGGAATAGAAGAATACTTGGTTTGCAAATCAAACTTCCTTATTCTCTTAAAACCTAACCCACACAACGTCACAAAAAAAAAAAAGAAAATAATAAAATTGCATTATTAAAATATGTGTTTATATATTATCGAAAATTAACATAATATAACAACTATAAGTTTTGTGTAAATGTAATTAAATTTGGGCAGCAAGGTAATGGTCTTTTTAAAACAATCTCACGGATATGTTTATTTAGATGTAAAAACAAGTAGAGGGATAAGTAAAATGGTTTCTTAATTAAGAGATAGAAATATAAAGGGTTTCTCTTGGCTGCTTAATTATATATGAGACCTTTTCCATTGAAACAACTCCGCCTTGCATGGCATGTTGCGGGTAAGTATAACAAGAACATTGAAGAGTGGCCTCTAAGAGGTGGAGCAAATGGAAGTCTGAGATTTGAAATTGAGATAAAACATGCAGCCAATGCAGGTAATGGCTTGATATTGTTTGTAATTTGGTTCGATAAAAAAGAGATTGTTTGTAATTTGGTTTGGTTGACAGACGTTGTCCTCACAATCCTGGCTTCTCAGGTCTTGTTAATGCATTGAAACTTCTTCAGCCTATCGAAAAGACAAAGTATTCTGGTGTGACATGCAGACTTATTCCAATTGGCTAGTGCTCACATATAGGTCTTCTTAATCTTCCTTTGAGTCAAGTCGATATTAATTAAAATTGTCAGCTATTAAAAAAATGAATCCTGATTCTTCCAAAATTTCAGGAGGCTGGTGGACCCAAAATCCCCATAAAGTATGGAAGGGTGGATGTCTCAGAACCTGAACAGTGCCCAGAAGAAGGGAGGCTTCCTGGTAAGTTAACTGTGAAAGAAGAGATCTCAAACTAAAAAAAAAAACAAGTTTGGTAATTGTTTCCAAAACCAAAACAATAAAAACAAGTTTGACAACAAAAAAAGGCAGAAAATATATATGATGATTCTAGAAATTGATCTCTTAGAATAGGAAACTGCTTTCAATTCATTATACCTTATGAGAGATGGAATAGGAAATTGCTCTCTCCCTCTTGATAGCTCCTTCTTGCCGCATTTGCAATTTGGTTCTTACTTGCTCCACGGTTCCCCTCCTATCACACCATCCTTCCTGGAAATTCCCAATACTCAGAACAAAAACAAAAAACAAAAAACAAAAACTTGAAATTAAAAATTGAATTAGCCAGCCATTATAATACCTCTGCCTGCTTTATGGGATCGACGAGTTTGAAAGAAGAGTCGGTATATTACGCTGCGAGGAGATGTTTACAGGCCCGAGCCGTGACTCGGGCTTGAACTCGGACGAGTGTCTGCGTGCACTTGGAGTCACGCCGCTGCTTTGAACTCTTAGGCCACAGGACTATGGCACGAAGCCTCCTGAGAGCTCTCAAGGCCTTCGATTGCTCTTCTTGCACTGCAATTTTCCCATTAACTCCAAATTAACTAATTAGTAAATTATGTAAAAATATGAGTATGAAGCGGAGAAAAAAGAAGCCCATTGCAGGGTCCTCGGAAGCGCTGAGATTAGTCGCAGCCCATTCTTTGCGAACCACCTGAAATCCAGCAGGAGAGCTCGGCAGCGGCGGCCACGGTGGCGAAGAACCCATGCGGCGCGCTGCGAGAATCGGACTCCTCGAGATGTCGCCACGTTCTTTCCTCTCAGCAGACCCACAGAAGACTCCTCGACCTCCATTTTCTCTTTAAAGTTTCCACCACCTTTCTAAAGCACATGAAGAAACCAAATCAAAAACAAAGCAAAACAAAAACAAAAGCAAGCTAAAGCGAATGAAAACCCCGAGAAATCGGAACTCACGCGGTCTTTGATCGAGCTTTTTTTACTTGATGATGATTTAGCCAGTTCCACTGAGACGACCCGTGAGTGGAAATTTTGGGAATTCGTTGTTTTGAAATGAAAGAAACAACAAGCGGGGAAAATTCTTTTCAAATACAAAGAAAAAACCTCCATTCTAAAATACAAACTCTAAGTAGTTATATAATGCATTTGTGGGAGATCCGGCATGGATGAAAAGTTTATCAATGGGCAATAATGGGGTGGGCCGATTGCTAGGTAAGTCCATAATTCCCAACCTCTTGCTTCCACTGTCGATTGCGGTATAACGCTTGTGGTGATTAATGGGGTGCTTTACCGGAAGTAGCAATGGAAAGGGAGGTGATTAATGGGATTAGCTACGAAATGGCAAAACAATGGAGAAAGGGAGGTTATGGAAATAAAGTAGTTTAGATTTGAAATTAAAGGGAGTTATGTAATAAAGGCGTGTAACGAGAAGATGACTCTATTTTATTATTAGTTGCCTCTTAATCTCTGTGTATTTGCTCTAAATTTTCATTATTACCAAAAAGTAGAATACAAATATTGGATACGATCTTTTTTTATCCTGTCTTCATCTAACTTACCAAAAATTTTAAAATAAATGTTTCGTAACTTTAATAGTAAGAGGGACTTTGAGATAGAAATTTAGTAACTCTTTGGTTACCCCTTTTTAAAATTGTTCTATATTCCTTAAATCAATGAGAACAAAAACAAGTTTGTTTTGAGTTTTTGTTTTCAAAACATAAAAAACACTAAATTAAGATAAAAATATCAATTTTCAGAGAACACCAAGATAAATAGTGTTCTTTGTGTTTTCAAAAACAAGGAGAACAAAAAATATATATAGAAAACACGTTTGGTTCTTAAATTTTTTTTTTTAATTACGAGGAACCACGAGAGAAAAGAAGCTTATTAAATTCAAGCGATAACATATTTTTAGAAATACCAAATTGTATTCTTTGTTTTCAAAAACTGTTCTTTACAAAAAAAAAAAGTTCATAGGATTTAAAATTAGAAAATAATCATTCCCGAGCTCGGGTTTGGATATTTTTATTATTAAATTATTTATATTTTCATAAAAGGGCTAAGAAAAACCCGAAATTATTTATTTTAAATAAATTATTATTTAAGTGAATACATCACACCATAACTTTTCCCCCTACCAAAACCTGACTCTTAAATTCTAAGCACCTTCCGTAATAGGTCGAGTATGACCTGAAACAAAACGTTTGAAATTGAATTTGGACTTATGGTGTAATGTATTCACTTAAATGACCTTCAAGACTAATCTCTGAAGAAAAAAAAATCACTTAGGTGAGATGGTTGGGTCTTATGTTCTTTTTAACTTAAACCAATGGTCTCGAGTTAGAACCATTTGAGGGAAAGTAGGTATGTTACATGTTAGAGCTAGTATGGATTCTTATATGGTCCCACATGGTAGTATGGGGATTAGTGCAGAATATGATATGTCTTAAAGTGCTTTTTGTGTGTATATGGATGCGCTCTCAAACACATTGTAATTAAAATGAAAAAAAGAAAAAAAAAAGAAATGGTATGCCCTTGCCCCTTTTCTTTTGTCACATAAGGCACAATAAAAATTTTAAAATGAAATGGTATCTGACCCTTCTCCCTTTCTTTCTTTTTTTTTTTAAATATGTAAGGCTTTGAAAAACAAATTACAAAGAACCTTCCTTGGTGAATTGGCTCTGTTTAGGATTCTTGAATTTGAGAGCCAAAGTAGTAAAGTGCGGGGAGGTGGATTTTGGGGTAGGCCTTGGTGGAAGGTGAAGAATTTGGAATGATATTCTCTTCTTCAGCTGTTTGCCAAAGGCTCTCCTCTGGCTTGATCATGGGGAGAGATTCACTTGCTCGAGAGCCATGATTTTGAGCTAGCTCTGCGGCGTAGTCTGAACCCAGATTCTCGGACCGGCCACTGATAGTCACAGGTGCGACAACCGTTTCCCTATGTTCAGTCCTTCTTCATATGGTATTGGTGGTTCCATTGTCCTCTTCATGAATTAATGTTGGTTTGCCTCACCTTGATAACCATTTGTTTTAGAGCTAGTCATGTGACACCCAAAACCGAGGTCGTGACCACGAATCCTTTGCGACTTGTGTGTGTCTCATATCGAGACCCACATGGTAAAACCAGGCTTGATAGGGCCCATCATCCTATACTACGTCATATGGTTACAAGACCATACATTTCTATAGATCGAGTTATTTACATCACTTCACAATACAAACATAAATTAAAACTAGTTCGTTTCTAATATATACAAAACAAGAATCAAGGCCACGGTTCGTACAGCTTCATAATCAGGCCTCTAGGGCGTCGTCTTTTTAATACATCTGGCTGCACGAAAAGGGTCCCACCGGCCCAGGTGAGCTAACGCCCAGTAGGGATAAATCCTATAAGGGCTATTTCCCACCTAGGTGCACATGTAAATGATCATTTCACAGTCAAACCAACAACCAATCTATGCATACATGTTATCCTATCATGGAAAAATCTACATGCATGTATGAGACGAAACTCTACATGCCAAAGTACCGGGTCAACCTCAGGCCCACCACCCGATGCAAGTGCCAATGGGAAATCAATCTTGATCGGTTTGACTCTCATCTCACAACCGTAGTCTATGTGATATTTATTTGTCGTTTCATGTCTTTTGGGCAACGGGAACTTTTAGGGGTCTCCGCAGCGGGTCTCTTACACCCTCCGACATTTTGGGCTTTCCCAGGTGGATCTGTATTTGTCTAACAGGTTTTCAGGCTTTTCATTTGAGGGGTATCTATCTACTTGCTACTCCGACACATTTCATTTTTTCATTTCGTTTAACCTTTGTGGAACTCGGTGGACTTCGTCCCATTCCCAGCCCGCGATTCAGCACCAAGCGCGATTACTTGAATCGGTACCATGTCTGCGCTCTCATGTAATGTGGTGTTACAGCACACCAATGCAATGCAATTTTTTGTCACTGCACTCAAACCCATGACCAATGTATGAAGACCTCAACATGGACATTCTACACCGTACACTTTGTGTGCTATGAACACTCATGTTTAAGTACATCTGACATTTCATATATTCGAGTTAAACATCAGCCAAAGCGTGCGGTCATGTTAATATTCCACACGTTCAAATCGGTACATCACATAAGCATACTACACATCTTTTCTATCATTCAGTTCATTCATATCAACATCTTCAAGCATGTATTAACATAATTCCCACCATTACCTAGGCAAGTAATTCCCATAACTCATATTCCCCAGTGAGACATATTATGTGATCATATAGCTGCTACATGCCAAGAAGTGGCCATGTTCAAGCCACATTACATTACAACCAATGTTTTGAAACACCCATATTGATAACAATTACTCAGTTTTCGGCACAGATGTGAGCACCTATTTCAACTGAATGGCTTATGGCTAGATTCTGAACTCATGAACTTTCCATAGAGTCAAAGGAACACCCCTGAATCGGGTTCGGTTGGAAAAGTTATGGCCCTAAACAACAGGCTAAAGCAGAAAATCCCCTGCATGTTAACCATGCAACAATGATACACCAAACTGATTTTCTTTCGGTCTAGAACCCAGAAAAAAAAAAAAAAAAATTCTGCATGTTAACCATGCAAGCAATGATACACCAAACTGATTTTTCTTTGATCTAAAAACCTAATAGATTCAACATGTTAGTCATGCATGAAAGCCCAGGAAATTCGGCATGTTTTTCATGCATACAATAATAAACCAAACTGAATTTCTTCAGTCTAAAAACCCAGAACATTCTGCATGTTAGTCATGCATACAATAATACACGAAACTGAGTTTTCTTTGATCTAAAAACCCAAAACATTCTGCATGTTAGTCATGCATGGAAGCCCAGAAAATTTTGCATGTTTTTCATGCATACAATAATACCCCAGGCAGGTTTTCTTTGATCTAAAAACTGAAAATTCTACATGTTAGTCATGCATGAAAGCCCAGGAAATTCTGCATGTTTTTCATTCATACAGTAATACACCAAATTGGATTTCTTCAGTATAAAAACCCAGAACATTCTGCATGTTAGTCATGCATACAATAATACACCGAACTGAGTTTTCAGTCCTAAAAACCAAAAAAAAAAACAGCATGTACAACATCACAAATTCAGTCTTCAAACCCAGAAAATTCAGCAAGTACAACATCACAAATTCAGTCTTAAAACCCAGAAAATTCAGCATGGACAACATCACAAATTCAGCATGTTATTCATTCAAACAATCACATAGCAAACTCAACCAAATGTCATTTCCATGGCCCCAAACAAGGAAATAACCAAAGAGGAAAGATCCCTCACCTCTTGTAGTGTGTGGGATCAAATTTGGGTCCTCCAAACTAGCAACAATGGAGGATTTGCAGCTCCTCCTCCGTTCTCCTTCTTTCTTCCTTTTTTCTGGTTTCCCTTTGCTTTCCTTCTCTTCTCTCTTTTATGATTTCCTCTCTTCCTCTCTAGGACTGATCTAACCAGCGGAAGAACCCCTTCAGTTCTGATTTCTCCACTACAAGACCAATTCTCATGGTGCTTGACACATGGTACAAGCCATGGCAAGTGTCACCCATGCCAAGCCATGCACCAACTACTTCCCACTAATTTGCATGCATTCTAGGAGTATGACATGGCCATAGGTGCCAAGCGTTCCCAAATCCTTGTGCCATGTGGCATGCACTCTTGTGCCACGTGTCACCCCCTAATTGGCTCGTCCGGCCTCGAAATACGTAAAAATCCGATTGTCTCGGAATTCGACGTAGTTTGTTTGGTTCAACTAGATTTCGCGAGATGATTCTAATGGCGTGATCCGTTTCATCATCTGAGTGCAGAAAATCTAGGGTTTTGTTTATGCGAGTCCGGAGACAAAGAATTACGGATCGCTCATTTCAAAATAAAAAAATAATGTATTAATACTCTTTTTCGGGGTTTCACAAGTCATGCTTCTTGAGAGCCATTTTGAAGCGTGGATCGTCATCGTCTCGCACATCTCTGCGAGAAAGCGAAACAACCTTAATGATGAGTATATATATGGGGAATGATTTGTTCTTGAATCTTTGAAAGCAAGAGAGATGAGATGATCTCAAACTCAAAACAAGTTTGGTAGTGGTGCAAAATAAGTTTGACAACAAAAGCGAGAAAATATATGATCTTCTAGAAAATATGATTTTCTTGTTCTCAAATAAAGCGCAATGATTAGTTCTTGAGAATGCGAGCGAAAGAAGAGATCTCAAACTCAAAAACAAGTTTGGTAATTGTTCCAAGCAAAACAATAAAAACAAGTTTGACAAAAATAAAAAAAAGCAAAAATATGATCTTTGAGGGCATATATGGAATTTACCTTTACATTGGTTAAGTACACATAGTGCTCCTACACTGCAGGAAAACTGATGAACTCAAGAAGTTCTCTACATTGGGTGATAATAGCCCTTTGTATGGCCATTGCACGACCAAATTGCGGAAAATCACGTTAAAGGTGTGTTTGGATGATGATTAATGGCCATGATTGATTGGTATGAATCATACCTCGAAGCTATCATGAGCAACGATCTTTGTTTCGCGATGGTAACTCCTCCGTGATCTTTGAAACACCCACCTTTCTTCTTTACGCTACATACATATTGTTGAGTATTTTTATCATATCAACATATATACTAGGGTTATTTCTCTATTCGTTGTAATTTGTAGTATTCTTATATTCATGATGAGATTTTCTCCTTTGTCTATAGTTTTCGTAAGAGGTTTATGTAAATATAGTGTTTTTCTTTTTTCATATTTTATTATTGTGTCATTGAATTCAACAATTGTGTAGATTTCATATGCTTTGACCTTAATAAATCATGATGGTTGTAAATACATAGGAATAAGTCCGTATATATATATATATATATATATATATATATATATATATATATAGCATTATAAACTTTTTAATAAATAAAATTACAATCACCTTATGTAATACATAACATTCTACTTGATGTACATATATTCCATCTCATAAAGGCTTTTTTTTTTTGAAGCATGATATCGGAATTATCTCATACACACATTTTCTTTGTGTTCTTAATATGAGCTTTTATTTGTGAAACTTCGGTCTTTGTCTATGAGAAGTTGGTTTAAAATAAACAATCCAAAGTTATTTATGAACTAATCTCTTGCAAGAGTCATCTAGAAATGTCACTTTTCGAATTAAAATGCCATGAAAGTGCAAAGATAAATCCCTACATGATAACGGGCATTCTCTCTCATCCATCAAATTATAACTAGGAGTGTAAATAAGTAAAGCTACTCGAACTTGATCATAGAAATACTCAAATTTAGGCTCAAAGTTCGTTTCAGGTTTAGTAGTTTGTCAGTCGAGTTCGAGTATCACAATGCCAATTAGATGCTTTGTAGTTTAATTGAGCTGCGGTTTATTAATTGGTGAGACTCGAGTCGATTTCAATCGAGTCGAGTATAATTGTTATTAATTTTTAATTGATTCGAGTTTTGTTGAATCGAGTTTGAGTAACTCGACTATTTCCTGAGTTGCGTTCCAAACATCTGAAAAAAAAAGTTTGATCGAGTTTGAGTCTAGTATGAGCTTTGAGTTTTTTTATCGAATTGAGTTCGTGTTTGACACTGTATCAATTAGCTCGACTCGATTACACCCCGAATTATAACTATATCCTTTGGGGCATTTTTTTCCTGAAATGCTATCTTTTTGTACATCCTTTTAGATTTAAAAAAAAATGTTAGTTTTGCAAATAAGTTTTGAATTTGTCCCCTTTAAACTATTATCCCTTTATATATTTGATCTTCTGATTTGTCGAATATGTAGAGATACAAATAGAATGTTATATTTGGATGGGGGTTACATGATATTCTATTTCAAAAATGTAAAAAGTTTATAATACTATGTATGCAAATTCTTTAGACTACGTTTGGAACACAAGAAAAGAAATACTAGGAAAGAAAAAAACTAAGAAAAATAATTTTCTCATGTTTAATTTCAATGTGAAAAATATAAAAGAAAATCAAATATAATCATAATTTGATATATTTTTAAATTTCTTATTCTTTATATAATAGAGATAAACAAATAAAATAAGCTTGAATAAATATATATAATTAATTTATTAAGTTTAAACCTATTTTTATTTTCCTATAAATTTTATTTCCTTCCACTTTTCTCTATATTTCTTTTTACTACTTTCCGATATAGGTGGCAATTCGGGTGTATGGGCTGAGCTGATCAACATTGGGCCGAACTGAAATCGAGCTTGGCCAAAATTGGCCTTGTTTTTGAGCCTAAAATATAACTTGGCAGACCGGCCATAAAATCAAGCGGTCGGGCCAACGGGCCAAATTGCCTTATAAAGGCAAAATTTTGGCGGACGGACCGAGCAAGGCCTAATTTGGCCTGGTTTTTTCGGGTCAATAAATTAATGACCCGCCCTTAATTCCGGGTGGGCCAGGCTAGCCCAATGGTCTGAGCCAAGCACTTCCACCCTACTTTCTGAGTTCTAAACCTGAGCCTAACTTTGTATGCTACTGTAAAACCATGAAGATTCTTGTTCTAAAAGACAATATCTATATTTGTTCAAGATTAGTTCATTGGTAGCAAAGATCGAAAATAAATATATTATCATTGCCCATATTTGAGAATACATCATAGTTTTAAGCATCACATTTTGTGTTTTTTTTTTTCATTTAAACTTGTTTTATGAGTTTGAGATCTCTCTTCTTTTCGTAACTCAAGAACAAATCATTGCCAATATTTGAGAAAACAAAGCAAATCATAGTTTCTAGAAGCATCACATTTCTCGCTTTTTTGTTGCTCGAAACTTGTTTTTGAGTTTGAGATCTCTCTTTCTGCTTTCAGCACTCAAGAACAAATCATTACCCATATTTGAGAACAAGCAAATCTTACTTCTACAAGCATCACATTTTTTTTTTTTTCGTTGTCAAACTTATTTTCATTGTTACTGCTTTGGGAAACCATTACCAAACTTGTTTGTTCTCAGTTTGAGATCTCTTTCATTGCTTCCAGCATTCAAGAACAAATCACTGCCCATATTTGAGAACACACAATCATATTTCTATAAACATCACATTTTCTCATTTCTTTTGTTGTCAAACTTGTTTTCTTTGTTATGGCTTTGAAACAATCATATATGGAGATGTTGAACTAATGTATGTGAAATGGAAGAGATAGAAAAGAGATGGGAGCTACATCAAGAAAAGAGAGAGTTTCGAGGCTGACTTAGAAGAAAGGAACAACAAGTAAACAAATAATTTAACAAGAGGGATGAGGAATGGAAAGAAGAAATGGAAAGGAGAGAAAGAGGCTTAATGAAAAGGCTGAACACAACAATAAAGTCCTTCTATGATGAGCAGCTGAAAAGAGATGAAGAGGTGATATGTTGAAGAAGGCAGAGGGGTTCAAATATATTTATAAGGAACAATTCAAGGAATTTGGAAAGATCATGGTGAAGAGAGACAAGGAGATAGAAAGGGACAATAATTACAGACAAAAATTATGGATTGATAGTCTTGACCATGTGAATCTGGGTATTGAACATGCACTCTATGCTCAACGAAATTGAAAGCTAAGAATATTCTTGTGCAGTAAGATCAATTGGTCACTTTGGCCAATGATTATTGCCTCCGCACGCTTGATTGTAATCACTCTTCCTCCTTCTTAATAAAAAGCTCAAAACCACTTTGCTGAATAATTCGTGTTAATTTCTCCGAGTCTTTGTCAACGGTTTCATAGATTGTGGTTTAGCTTAGTTTACGTCAATTGGAAATAGTTTGATTTGTATAATGGATTTGGTAGAAGCCGGAACTCTGCTTCGTTGCATTGAATTGATTGAATCAAGTTGTGTATGTCCTTTAGTCTACCAACACAGCCATGGAGATTGTAGAGGAGAATCATATGAACAAACCCAACTACATGAATCTCACAGAATCAATCAAAGCTAAGCAGAAACCCTCCAAGTATGCTCCTCCTCCTTCTCCAAGGCCTTTAATGGAGGATACTCGCTACAAGCATAAATGAAATCAAAGGTACCCTAATGGCGATACAAGAAGCAAAGGCTGGTTCTTATACTCCATCGCTTAAGTTCGTAAGGATCTTTACCTACCATAGCAATTGGATAGAATGAATTGGATTAAGTCCAACGTAGAAGAATATTTTTTATTCATAATAAATCAGATTCTTTACATGTACATATTTATGTAGATATTAGAGATCCTACAATCAAGCTTATTCTATAATTAAGTTTATTTGCCTAATGTATAAATCTCTCTCTAAACTAGGAAATAGTACAATAGTAATAGAAAGACATAAATAAAGAATCTTTGACTATTAATCCAATATCGCAACACTCCCTCAAGTTGGTGCATAGATGTCACACATGCCTAACTTGCTCAAAAATCCTGAGAACACTGACTTGGAAACAACTTTGGTAGGAGAGATATTATCAACCAATTGATCTTCGGATCGAATCTTGTGTGCAACTCGATAATTTTCTCATCCAATTTCTCCTTAATGAAGAATCATTTACCTCCGCATGCTTTGTACGAACATGTTGTACCGGATTGGGCAATATCACATGTCGCTTATTATCACAATAAAGCCGACCTAGTTGCCTATGCAAGATAGCCCAAATCCATCAATAGCCTTAGCCACAATGCTCACATATTCCAAGTGTCATAATTCCCTTAAATTCAGCCTCAGCGCTTGAACGCAACAACATTCTACTTCTTGCTTCTCCATGTAACGAGATTACCACCTACAAAGGTGAAATATCCCAAAGTAGATCGTCCGCCATCTATTGCTCCGGCCCAGTCAGCATCACTATATGCATCCACACTTTGACAATCTATATTTTTAGTGAACAAAATGCCTTTCTGGGGAGCGGACTTCGATAATTTTGAAATGCATAACTCGCATTCATATAAGTAGCTCCCAAGATTACGATAAACTGCTAATAATCTCAATGCATAGGCAAGATCTGGCCTAGTGCGGGCTGGCACATCAATCTTCCAACGACCCTTTGATATCCCTTTATCAACATGCACCTAATTAGTCTCAGCCATAACTCAATCCTTCTACCGGTGTATCGCCTAGTCAGACATAGCCGAGGCTACTCAGTTTCCTACAACAAATCTAAAGCATATTTTTCTTGAGACAAGAAAATCCTTTTGTCAGATCGAGACACTTCGACCAAGAAATATTTCAAGTGATCGAGGTCTTTCATTTTGAATTGACAAGTAACTTAGCCTTCTTCCATCAAGGTCATTTAAAACCACCATGCCATCAACATACACAATAAGGGCAAAGGATCAACATAAAATTAAACAATTACCCAGGTTTCTTTATATGAATCAGCAATTAAAATTGTAATAAACTCAGAAAATGGATTTAAAATCAAATGAGTTTTAGGACTCATCAATAGCATCGGCACCCCTTTGATAAGCAAGATACCCTAAAAGACACATCGCACGCTTGAGGTGTCAACTTGTTGCGCGACGCTTATGAAGATGTACAAATGCTACGCCCAAAGACATGAGGGCGTGCAGCTCGACCGACTGGAGCAACAATTGCTTCAATGAGAGCCTGGGATGGTGTCCGGAAATCAATAGTGTTGGAAGGTACTCGGTTGATCAAATATGCTGCAAAGGTAAGTGCGTGTCCCCAATAGGATAAAGGCATATGTGCTTCTATCAATGAAGCACGGACAACCTCCAACAAGTGACGATTTTTCGCTCCGCCACCCCATTATGTTAGGGTGTATCGGAACAAGTAGTTTGATGAATGATATCATGGGTCATAAATACCGCTTTTAATTAAAACTCAAATATTCAATTTCCATTGTCATCGCAGAACTTGAACTCCGTGCATTGTACCGACTACAAACCATTTTATGAAAATTCTGAAATAACAAGTTTTACTTCACTTTTGGACTTCATCAAACATACCCAAGTCATCCTGGTACAATCATCAATAAAAGTAACAAACCAACGCGATCCATCCAAAGTAGCAAATTTAGATGGGCCTCAAACATCAGAATGTATGATCATAAAAGGAACTGGACTTTTGTTCAAAGTTAATGGAAACGAAACATGATGGCTTTTTGCAAGTTCACAAACATCACATTCGAAACTAGAGACATCAAAGTTTGCAAATAAACTAGGAAATAATTTCTTTATGTAACCAAAAGAAGCATGCCCCATAATGCCGATGCCATAACCATATCTCATATTTCCTTCTTTTTTCAACTCCCAATCTTTAAAGCTTGATGCAACTCATCTTAACTTTTGCACACAAAGTCCAAGTAATATAAATTTTCCTTCGCCTTAACACCACAACCACCGCTTGTCTTTGTCCCGATGTTCTTAAATACACAATATCTGTGCTAAAAATGACAACACACAAGGCAAGGGTTATTTTAGAAACCGACAAAAGATTATAGTTTAAAGAGGGAACAACCAAAAACAACACCCAAATTCAAGGTGTTAGTGAGACAAAGGATCCTTCCCAATAATCTGGAATCAGGTACCATCGGCAAAGTGGAAACAATAATGCTGCGAGCAGATTAAGAGAAACTTGTCTAGAATCAAATGTCATATGATCCGATAATCGTGAATCAATTATCCATGCACTATTAGAAACAAGTGTATAAATATTTAAAACCTTACCAACATTACCTGCTGCTGCTGCCAATGCCGAGGACTTTTCACCGCTATCATCCTCTGTCTTTGTTTCAACAATTGCAGGAGTCTTGCTTCAGAATTCTTCTTCCAAGAATCACGGCTATGATCCCACGACTGATATCCCTACAAGTTCATAGCATCACTTTTTGTTTCACCCGCTTGATCACGTACAAGGTGACGAATGATGATTTGTTCCCACCCATTAGCGCCTTAGGATGACGCTCTTTTGGTCTTGTTGGTGTTGAGGAGACCGCTTATTGCATCGGTTCCGAAATACCATGGCTAAAGCTTCGTAATTTTCCAAATTTGTCCGTACATCACCCCAAGGTCGAACATCTTCATGACGAACTAGTGCATAACACTCTTCTAATTCAAGGATAGGATCCTTTCAAGATTTCATTGCACTCGTCAAAATCACCCTAATCCAAAGAGAAAGATATGCACCCTTTGTCGTTGAAGCAATTTTTGATAGATAAATATTTGTTCTCATCCACCATGACCACGTTTATCACGATTATCCAAATCCCACCGAAGATTTCAACTGCCTCCATAATATAGAGAGTGGTTTGCCATTTTGTTTTGCAAAGAAAGCCCTCTGCCCTATGTAAACTCTGTCATTCCTCTCGCTTCCATCATAAAAGGCTTTATTTGCAGTCATAAATATCTTGTGCGGTGGGTGTTTAAATGTATCGCTACATAATCTCCAGGGACATAGACATCAACAACGGCCTTTAACAACCTTTCCTGATTATCTCGAATGTCAATTTTCTCATCTTCATCTTTTCTCCTTAGGTGCTTGATTTACGCTGCCACCAATGAAAGAGAGTTTCTCCTTTCAGCACAATGAATCTCTAACATTTTGAGTACCATTAGATCATAGTTGGAGTCCTATTCACAGCAATTAATCAATGACGAACCTTCATGTTGAATAATGACAGTAGATTCGTTACGTACGTTTTAATCTAACTTGCCACGCAATAGATTCAAAGAAGAATGATTTAGGGTTTCGTGGCTTTGATACCAACTTGCACTACAAGAAATATGATAAATAGGGGCGAAATTATTTTGTTGCAAAAAAAATAATTTTGTCACAAAAATATTTTTGCAACGAAAATATTTTCGTTTCAGGAACGTCGCCTTATCCTCGTCGCTAAAAGTTTTTGCAACAAAATAAGTGTTTCGCATCTAATAGCTTACAGTGACAAAATTTGTTTGTTGTCTGCAATAACATTTTTTGACAACAAAATTTGTTGTTGAATATTTAAAATTTTGTTGCTAAAAATTACATATATTTTTTATTTATAGAATTCTCATTTATGAGTTACATTGTTGCTAAATTAGACAAATGCAATGATGAAAATTATAATTTCTGTTGTTAAAATTAACAATTTTGAAACAAGTCTCTTATTCGCTTATTATAGTTGTTGTTTTAATCTAAATAAATTAATAACACTATTGAAGTGTATATATATATATATATATATATATATATATATATATATATATATATATATATATATATAATATCTTTCAATAACATAAATAAAAATTAAATTTCAAATTTCAAAATCTAACAATTAAATTTTTTGTGATAATTTAATTTAAAAGTTATAAGTAAAAATTAAAATCTATAACATAGTTCTCTATTAATAAAACAAAATGGAATAAATCTCTTACTAGTAACTATTCAATTCAATACATAAAAAAAAAATCAATTCAAAAACTGTCAATTAAGATAATATACAGACTTTAGTTGTAAAATACAAGTAAAATGAGGTCTCTAACTCTTCAACCTCTTCTTCCTTTTGCTATATTTCTTGGATACCTAATAAAAAGATATAACATTAATAGAAATGTGGCGACAATTCATAAACTATCAATATAAGCTATTTTCAATTACAATAATACATTAAACTTAGATGCAGATTGATACATCAAATAGAGATGGATGCCAAAACAAAATTGTAGAAAAAAATCACCCTCTTAGTGCAATAGAAAAATCTATTAATAAAAAAAGACATAAGAATCATAGTGATCTAAACATTATTCAAGAGATGATGATATTAATCAAAATAAACTAAAAATAAGTAATAATATAATCATGGATACCAAAAGGATGTCATGTTGTTGAGAAAACATCCTAAGATATTGTAGAAAGTGACCCTATTAAAAATTATTATCTTAGAAGTCAGTTATTTGCAACCAATTGATTAAAAGAGGAACATGACAAGGTTTTTGGTTTTATATGCTCTGGAAGTTGGAACAACTAGAAAGAAGATATTTCAATGCTGGAGTTTGGAAACCATGCTTACATTGATAGTAAGTGGTGATGGCTTCCTCAATGGCTATAATTTAATGCCTTGTTTATAGTACTTGATAGGAAATTGAATTGTCAAGCGGTTCCGCAACTAATAAATTCATGTGCAAGAAGAGTAGTAGGGTAAGATCTCTCTTTATGTCCTACAGTAATAAAACAAAAATGTCACCAAAGTGACAAACTTGATCCCAATCATGGTTCAAGGTACCAAACAGAACTGCTTGACTAAAATTCAATGAAACATTAATTTAGTAGCAATGGGGTAGTCACAACCCTCACGTACCCTATATTTGTCCTACATCAAAATTCATGATTTGTAGGTGCTAGGATGAACCCAAGTATTGGGATCACTTTCTTCATATCTTGGGTGCTAGCACGATTGTTTTCCCCATAAAGATCTCTTGCAATCATTTTGTAATATTAGGAGATGTAATACAACGTTGCTAATTTCCCTTTTAAGGAAAGTTGCCTGGTTTAGATATAGAAATGAAGGCTTCAGTGCATGACATCCTAGCATCATCTATGGAAAATGCTTCTTTCAACATCACCACTTGGTAGCTCCATAGTTTCCATGTATTATAATGAAGTATGGAGAAATATTTGTAGAGAACACATACCCAACTCAAGTTATTCAAGTTCATGTTGGTGGAAGAAGTTTCCCTTCTCTTTACTCCTCAGTCCTAAGTTCATCTTCTCCATAGCAATAAGCAAATTCTACAAAGATGATGCTTCTAACCTTTGAATTTAACAAACTGATTTCTTTTTGGAAAAATACTAATTATAAGAAATACATATGGTTTTCTATAGTTAAATATAGATATTATGATCACAAAAACAAAAGGAAGTAGTTGTCACTGGACTGTAGAAATTAACCGATGAACATCATTAATTATATTGTCATGGAAGTTCTTCAAATATAGAACCGTGGAAACTAGAGGGTCCATAGAGTAAATATATTCCTATAAATGAATATTTTAAAATCCATATTGGATTGCTGGTACATACAAGTATGATAGCACTTATGATGTGATGGATAAAGCTTAGAAAATTGGAGAGCCAATCATCTAAGTCCAACATAATGACAACCAAAATTTCACTCCATCCCATGCATATCAATAATATCTTTCATTTCTCAACTGATTATCTCCAAATAGGTCTATTTATCTACCAACCTGCAATCACATTCATTGTAGGATGCAATCTAAGAAAAGCCAGTCTAATTTTTAATTTTTTAATTTTTAATAATCGCTGGCCTGGGCCAACTTACAATATCTCGATTAATCTGTAAACTTAGTTAATAGTCATGTAAAACCTCTGGTGACCCTAAAGGGACTTTAACCAATGACCATTAGGTAACCCCACCCCAATTCAAATATTTTCCATTTTAATGAAGTAATATATATATATATATATATATATATATATATATATATATATATATATATATATATATATATATATATATATATATATATATATATATATATATATATGTATGTATATAGGCATGAAATTTATATATCCTCAAGGGTACCCCGACTTTTCATTTTCTGCATGTTCATTTTTTAACAACTCAGTTCTCATTTTTGTTTATAGTGCATCATGGAAATACTTCAGAGCTACTAAAACATAAGTCATCTTTTAAATAAATATGGCCTCACCGTAGGTTGTCTTTCTATTTACTTTACCCAAATTTTTAATGGAGTGATGGATTTAAATATCTTCCTATATATTTCATGAGACTACAAGAAATTATTTTTTGGGTGGGAAAGATGAGATGGATTAAAGAACAAGCCTAGTTAGATGTTCTGACCATTCGAGTGTACATCACAATTAATTTACATTTTTTTTACTTCTCAAAATTAATTCATTTGAAATGCCATAGAGGTCATTAAGCACAGCAGTTCCAAAATCACTTGCCAAGTGCTAGCCTAAGCGCCATTTGAGTTTAATTATTCATAAACAGAAAAGGTCAAGAGGCTGTATAAGATAATAGAAAAACAGGAAGGTAGAAAAAAGAACTACCATCTGGGATATTCTTTTTACCTCTGTGACATGATCCAATGGTAGCAGAATGATTTACCTTCAATTTTTCTCATTTGATAATTCTCTCCTAAAGAAGATGTAACTTCTCTAGTGCAACCTGCAAAAAGCATCATGCAAAGATGCAGTAAGGTAGTTGAAAACAAAATACATACAAAGATGAAATATTGTACAAAAAGTACTTATATCACAAGTAAACCAATTTTTATATCTTTACAACAAAGTAAATAAACAAAAATAAAACCTCATAAATACCTAATTTAGTTACTTCTTGAAATGGATCCCATGAGTTCTACTTCATGACAAGCATACATGGAACCCTAAGCAAGACCTAACATCCACTAAGCTTGAGACAATCTTGTAGTGTAATGTTCTTTCTAGGAATTCTATTTAGGATACAGGTGGCTTCACGAAAATATAGAAAGAAAAAGAAAAGTAGAAGAAAAAAGAGAAAAAAATAAAGTCAATAAATTATTTTTCTTTTTTTCATAAGTGGTCCATTTCTTTCTTAGGTCCCAACTAACGAAAACTCAAGTATAAAAAGTTGTAAGAATTTTCTTTTCTTATGTAATTTTTCACAAATCTCATGCTTCTCACCATCTAAACTAAACAATAGATAACTTCTATACATGATGTAAAATCAGCCCATGATAAGAGGAATGCTGGCCCAAATCTATATGCTTTAGAGGCAACAAACTTTAAACAATTGAAAATTAGCCATTTAGATAAATACGGGAATCCCACGTTCTATTTACATACTAAGCTGAAAGTAGGACAAACTTGAAGTTGGTGAAATCTTATAGGAGATACAGTTAAAATTTATAATTACTTTGCCTTAAGAAAGTAGCATTCCAGATTAGTAAGAAGGGATGAGTCACTTGAGTGAAATTGTGGTCATTTGCCTTTGCAAATTGAGATTCTTGCTTCAAAACTACCATGCTATCATGAAAAGTTCCACTACACAAAGTGTGAATTTCAACACAATATTGAAATTACTTCAACAACTTATTTAAAAAATTTTTCTAGTACATGCCCATGTATCTACAAGTCATTGGAAACCCATTCCTTGATCTCTGCTAATGGGGACCATCATAATTAATTTGACAAGCATACTGAATAATAACTGGACTTGGAACATCTATAATTGGCAAATGGATTTGGAACATGGAAATTGATGCTTCTCATCAGTAAAAGAAAAAGGAAAAGGAAACTATGCTTAAAAAACCCTGATAATAGCGACAAGTTACAGCAAACCTCAAACTTTATACTGGTTGTGTTGCTCCAATTGGAACATGGAGGATCATTGAGGTCCCTGCCCATTGAAAACCAAGACAGGTTCACACCATCACATACTGAACGGGAGAAGTTGGCAGTAGTAATGCCATGTACTGCAATCTCGGGCGAAAACTAGTGTTGGAAACAAAAATCAAAATACACAATGACTTTCCATTTTGAAAATAAATGTTCATCAAAACTCCTAAATGGGTAATCACAATTTAGGTTGAATTGTTACAGAAAATTCCATGTCTCAGGTAATCTAATTTTGTTGTTCCCAACAACCGTGATTATAAAAGACCGTTGAAAAAACAACCAGGCTGGGGCCTTTTATCTGCTATCACGATATTGGAATCAAAAAGTCCTTTATCCTATTAAGCATCGAGCTTCGAGCTTCTTTCAAATAATTTTGGATGTCTGATGCAAAGACTTTAATTCCCAAATTGAACCAGCATCAGTCACACTATGGTCAAAGAAAGAAATGAAAATGGAAAGTGCAAGGAGTTGGGTCCTTGGAGTTGAAATTACATGGCCCAATTCCATAAACCCCAGAACAACACACAATTTTACTCATTCCTTCATAAAAACCAGAGGAAGTCGAAAGAAACCAAAGAGAACGAAATCTATGAACACTCCCTTCCAATAACCTGAGACAGAGGACCACCAGAGTCTCTGCAAAAGAGAAACGAAGGTGAATTAAAAGGTGAAGTCTTTTGAAAATCTTTTAGTTGCTAGGAAAGGTTGCAATGAAAAGAAAAAAATGTAGAAAAAAAACTCAAAACTTACAATCGTAAATGTTACATCGTGTTGTATCCGAGAAAAGCAAACAATCAACCAACATAGAGGCAATTGAATGAGGGAGGAAAAAATATAAAAGAAAAGAAAAGACAGAAATTGACCTTTGTTGGCAAGAATGCTCTTTCAAGCTCCGATAATCCCATAGCTAGACTAAGCCATTAACATAAATTCAAATCCATGTGATGTCTGTCGAGCACACCACACCAAACATTAGTTATATTCCATTTTCTCACATTTTTTCCCTAGCAAAATGGACCCAAATAAAAATCGATGATCGCCTATCAAACCCTAGTCAATATGGAAAAAAATTCAACACAAAAAACCCTAGCTAGAGAGAACGCAAAAATTAGGCCCTTGTCTCCTAGAAAGAGAAAATAAGAGAGAAGATACCTTCCTGAACTTGGTTTAAAGAGTTGAATCAATCTCACCAAAGGCAGGACGAAGAGATGCAAACTCTTTGTGAGCCTCTTCGAAGACGAGAAGCCTAGCCATGCCATCCCAATCTATCGTTCTGGATGCTTTGAAGGCCGATGTTTGTTGAAGGTCCTACATTTCTTAAAGGAGATATCCCGAGCAAGAAGAAAGGGGGTAAAGATTTAGGGCACTGAATGGTAGGGGTAAAAAGAAAATGTATTTATTGTACTTTCATAGCAGTTAGCGGATTTCAGATTAACGCATCCATTGGATCTAAATTAAATAAAGATGGTAATATGTATTTTTAGTTATAAATTTTAATGAACGCCAACTAAAATGATGTGATTAAAGCTCTTTGCTTTGCTCTCTCTCTCCGCTTCTCTCTCTTTCTCTCTCTCTCTTTTTCTTTTAATTGTTCTTAAAGCTACTACTAATACATTTATTTTTATCTTTATTGTTCAATTTCATATCAAATATGTAAATATCATTAATATATATATATATATATATATATATATATATATATATATATATATATATATATATATCATAACAAAAAAAAAGACTCTATAATTATCCAAACTCCCAATCTAATCAATAATAGTAACAAAAAAAAATTAAATATATGTTTTACAACAAAATTTACATTTTCACTTATGGCACTGAACATATGTTGAGACAATTTTTAAATTTTGTTGCTAATAAATATATTTCGTGACAAATTGTTTTTCCCATGTTTAAAATTTGTTGCTAAATATTCTTTTTCTTGTAGTGTTGTAAGATAGAGAAGAATATTTTTATTCATATAATAAATCTGTATCTTACATGTACATAAGGTTTATGGTAGATATTAGAGATCCCGTAATCAAGCTATTCCTATAATTAAGTTATTTTCCTAACAGACAAATATCTCTAAACTAGGAAAGAATATAATAGTAATAGGAAAGAATTACAATAGATAATCTTTGACTATTAATCAAATATCGCAACAACAAGAAGCAGTGCTAGTTCTTATACCCCATCAGTTATGCTCTGCAAGGATCTTTACCCACCTGAGCAATTGGATAGAATGAATTGGATTAAGTCCAAAAATTATCTCTGCTCTGGATTGGAATTAATCAAATGGGCAACTCCTCATTGTCTTGATTATATTTAAAAATTACTGATTTGAAAGTTGAGAATTGTCGGTTTTGAGGGTATATAGTTTTGGTTTTGATTATGGATTTATACTTTGTTTACACATCCATTAATGTGGCCACAAAATAGAGATATGAACTTGTTTTCCATGTTTGGATTGGTGAATGAATCGAAGGTAGATTGATTTGAAGAGTTAATCATCTTGTTTCCTTAATTTCTAAGCAAATCTTAATTATTATATAGGTTTGAAACTGGTTTTTTTTCATTTTTTTCCATGATATATTTATTTTTCGCCTTGTTTCCATAATATATTTATTTTTCAGTCTTTGCTACCAATGAACTAATGCTGAACAATATAGATATTGTCTTTTCCGAACCTAAGAATCTTCATGATTTTTACAATGCTTATACAAAGTTAGGCTCGGTTTAGAACTCATAAAGCAGAGGGTGGAATTTTGGTTCGACCTATCACTACCGCCCACCTCGACCAGGGCCGGGCCATTAATTTATCGACCAAAAACAAGGCCAATTAGGCTCGTTTCGGTCCGTCCGCCAAAATTTTGCCCTTTATAAGGCACGGCCCGACCCGCTGATTTCAGGGCTGGCCGGGCTGCTATATTTTAGGCCTGAGAAACAAGGCCAATTTTGGCCAAGCTCGATTTCGGTTCGGCCCAATGTGTCGTCTCACCCCAGCCAAACTCAGATAATCCGAATTGCCACCTATATCGGAAAGCTAGTAAAAAAAGAAAATATAGAGAAAAAGTGGAAGGAAATAAAATTTATAGGAAAATAAAATAGGTTTAAACTTAATAAATTAATTATATATATTTATTCAAGTTTATTTTATTTGTTATCTCTATTATATAAAGAATAAGAAATTTAAAATATATCAAATTATGATTATATTTGATTTTCTTTTATATTTTTCAGCATTGAAATTAAACATGAGAAAATTATTTTCTTGTGTTTTTTCTTTCCTAGTATTTTCTGGTTCCAAACGGAGCCCGAAAGAATTTGCATACATAGTATTATAAACTTTTACATTTTCAATAGAATATCATAGTAACTCCTATCCAAATATAACATTCTATTTGTATTCTACATATTCGACAAATTGTAAGATCAAATATATAAAGGGATAATAGTTTAAAGGGGACAAATTCAAAACTTATTTGCAAAACTAACATTATTTTTTTTAAATCTAAAAGGATGTACAAAAAGATAGCATTTCAGGAAAAAATTCCCAGCTAAGGATATAGTTATAATTCGGGGTGTAATCGAGTCGAGCTAATCGATACAGTGTCAAACACGAACTCAATTCGATAAAAAAACTCAAAGCTCATACTAGACTCAAACTCGATCAAACTTTTTTTTTTTCAGATGTTTGGAACTCAACTCAGGAAATAGTCGAGTTACTCAAACTCGACTCAACAAAACTTGAATCAATTAAAAATTAATAAATAATTATACTCGACTCGATTTGAAATCGACTCGAGTTCGACTAATTAATAAACAAAGAAGCTCAATTAAACTAATGCAATTCCTAATCGGGTATCGCGGATACTCGAACCTCGACTTGACAAACTACTCAAACCCAGCTCGAACTCTGAGTCAAATTTATATTCTATGATCAAGTTCGAGTATTTTTACTTATTTACACCCCTAGTTATAATTTGTTGGATGAGAGAGAATGTGTCCAAGTATCATGTAGGATTTATCTTTGCACTTTCATGGCATTTAATTCGAAAAGTGACATTTTCTAGATGACTTTGCAAGAGATTAGTTTTACAAATAACTTTTGGTTTGTCTATTTTAAACCAACTTCCTCAAAGACAAAGACCGAGTTTCACAAATAAAAGCTCATATTAAGAACACAAAGAAAATGTGTGTATGAGATAATTTCATATCATGCTCAAAAAAAAAAAAGCCTTATGAGATGTGGAACATATGTAACATCAAGTAGAATGTTATGTTTTTACATTAAGGTGATTGTAATTTTATTTATTAAAAGTTTATAATGCTATATATATATATATATATATATATATATAGAGCAGTATATATATATATATATATATATATATATATATATATATATATATGATCTTATCTTGAGTATTTACAACCATCATGATTTATTAAGGTCAAAGCATATGAAATTCACACAATTGTTGAATTCAATGACACAATAATAAAATATGAAAAAAAAAAAAAACACCATATTTACATGAAAACCTCACGAGAAAAACTATAGACAAAGGAGAAAACTTGACTATGAATATAAGAATAATTACAAATTACAAACTTAAATAGAGAAATAACCCTAGTATATATATGTTGGATATGATAAAAATACCCGAACAATATGTATGTAGCAGAAAAGAAGAAAAGGCAAGTTTCAAGATCACGGGAGGAGCTACCACCGCACTCGAAGATCGGTTGCCCATGATGGAGTTCGAGGTAAGGATTCATACCAATCAGTCATGGCCATTAATCATCATCCAAACACACCTTTAACGTGATTTTCTCCCAAGTAATTTGGTCAGGCAATATGGCCATACAAAGGGCTATTATCACTCAATGCAGGAGAATCATGGAGTTCATCGCCTTCCTAGAGTAGAGGAGCACTATGTAGACTTGACCAATGTAAAGGTAAATTCCATATATGCCCCCAGCATCATATTTTTTGCTTTTTTTTTTCTTTTTTTTGTCAAACTTGTTTTTATTGTTTTGGTTTTGGAAACAATTACCAAACTTGTTTTTGAGTTTGAGATCTCTTCTTTCCTGCTTTTAGTACTAACTAATCATTGCGCTTTATTTGAGAACAAGAAAATCATATTTTCTAAGCATCATATATTTTTCTCTTTCTTTTTGTCAGGCTAAACTTATTTTGGTAACAATTACTAAACTTGTTTTGAGTTTGAGATCATCTTCATTCTTGCTTTCAAAGATTCAAGAACAAATCATTCCCTATATATACTCATCATTAAGAGCCAAGTTTACGTAGATGCATGTGACTTGATGACGATCCAACGCTTCAAAATGGCTCCCTCAAGAAGCATGACTCAGGAAACCCGAAAAGCGTGATATTATTTTTTTTTTCTTTCTTCAAAATGAGCGACCTGCACTTTGCCTGACTTACAAACAAAACCCTAGATTTTTCCCCTAGACCCTCGATGACGAAACGGATCACGCCTAATAGAATCATCTCGCCGAAATCTAGTAGAACCAAACAAACTACGCCGACCGGTGACAATCGATTTTTACGTATTTCGAGGCCTGATCGTTTCAATCAGGTGACACGGAACGAGTGCATTTACGCCGGCACCAGATTTGGGAACACTTGGCACCTAAATGGCCAAGTGTCATACTCCTAGAATGCACATGCAAATTAGTGGGAAGTAGTCGGGTGCATGGCTCGTACTGGTGACACTCACATGGCTTGTACCTGTGTCAAGCACCATGAGAATTGGTCTTGTGTAGTAGAGAAATCAGAACTGAAGGGGTTCTTCGCTGGTTAGATCAGTCCTAGGTGAAGAGAGAAAATCATAAAGAGAGAAGAGAAGGAAAGCAAAGGGATACCAGAAAAAAGGAAGAAAGGAAGGAGAAAGGAGGAGGAGCTACAAATCCTCCAGTGTTGCTAGTTTGGAGGACCCAAATTTGATCCCACACACTACAAGAGGTGAGGGATCTTTCCTCTTTGGTTATTTCCTTGTTTGGGGCCATGGAAATGGCATTTGGTTGAGTTTGCTATGTGATTGTTTGAATGAATAACATGCTGAATTTGTGATGTCATTCATGCTGAATTTTCTGGGTATTAAGACTGAATTTAGATGTTGTACTTGCTGAATTTTCTGGGTTTGAAGACTGAAATTTGTGATGTTGTAATATGCTGTTTTTTTGGTTTTGTGGACTGAAACTCAGTTTGGTGTATTATTGTATGCATGACTAACATGCAGAATGTTCTGGGTTTTTAGACTGAAGAAATCCAATTTGGTGTATTATTGTATGAATGAAAAACATGTAGAATTTCCTGGGCTTTCATGCATGACTAACATGTAGAATCTTGGGTTTTTAGATCAAAGAAAACTCCAGTTTGGGTATTATTGCTTGCATGAAAACATGCAGAATTTTCTGGGCTTCCATGCATGACTAACATGCAGAATGTTTTGGGTGTTTAGATCAAAGAAAACTCAGCTTGGTGTATTATTGTATGCATGACTAACATGCAGAATGTTCTGGGTTTTTAGACTGAAGAAATTCAGTTTGGTGTATTATTGTATGCATGAAAAACATGCCGAATTTCCTGGGCTTTCATGCATGACTAACATGTTGAATCTATTGGGTTTTTAGATCAGCAAATCAGTTTATATCATTGCTTGTATGGTTAACATGCAGAATTTTTTCTGGGTTCTTAGACGGAAAGAAAATCAGTTTGGTGTATTACGTTTGCATGGTTAACATGGTGATTTTTCTGGGTTTTAGCCCTGGTTGTTTAGGCCATAACTTTTCCCCTCCGTCCGAACTCCGATTTAGTGTTCGACCTCTATGGAAAGTTCATGGAGTCCAGAATCTAGCCATAAGCCATTCATTTGAAATAGGTGCTCACATCTGTGCCGAAAACTGAGTAATTGTTAATAATATGGGTGTTTCAAAAAACATTGGGTTGTAATGTGTTGTGCTTGAACATGGCCACTTCTTGGCATGTAGTAGGCTATATGATTGACATACTGTGTCTCAGCTTGGGAATATGAGTTATGGCATTACTTTCCTAAGTAATGGTGGGAATTATGTTAATACATGCTTGAAGATGTGTTTATTGCTGAATGAACTAGAATGACAGAAAAGATGTAGAGCATGCTATGTATGTACCGATTTGAATGTGGAAGGACATGACTGTATTGCTCATGGATGTTGAACTGAATATATGAAATGTTCTATGCATTAGACATGAGTGTTCATAGCACACACAAAGTGTACAGTGTAGAATGTCCATGTAGAGGTCTTCATACATTGGTCATGGGTTTGAGTGCAGAGACACAAATTGCATTGCATTGGTGTGCGGTAACACCACATTACATGAGAGTATGCATATCGGTACTGATTTGGCACGCGCTTGGTGTTGAATCGTGTGGGCTGGAATGGGACGAAGTCCACCGAAGTTCCACAATAAGTAACTTAAAACGAAAAATGAAATGTGTCGGGCGTAGCAAGTAGGGGATAGATACCCCTCTCAGGTGAAAAGCCTGAAAACCTGGCTAGACAGCATATCCACCGATGAAAGCCCGAAAAATGTCGGAGTATGTAAAGAGACTACAGCAGACCAAAAGCTCTGCTCCAAAAAAGACATTAAACGATTAAATAAATATCATATAGACTACTGTTGTGAGATGAGAGTCGCAAACTGACTTTCAAGACGATTTCCCATTGGCACTTGCTGGTGGTGGGTCGGAGGAGTTGACCGGGTACTTGGGAGAACTGTAGAGTGTCGTCTCATACATGCATGTAGATTTTTCCATGATAGGATAACATATATGCACAGATTGGTTGTTGGTTTGACTGTGAAATGATCATTTACATGTGCACCTAAGTGGAAATAGCGCACATGAGTTTATCCCCTCTTTTGAGTTAGCTCACCCCGTCGTGGGACCCCCTTTCGAATTACGGGACGGTGCAGGGCGAGACCGACGCTCCTTAGATCTTAGGGATCATAGAGCGGGCTGACGCTGGCCTTGATTCTTGTTTTGTGTATATATAAGAACGAACTAGTTTTAATATATGTTTTGTATTAGAAGTGATGTAATAACTCTTGGATCTATAGAAATGTATGGTCTTGTAACCATATGGACGAGTATGGATGATGGGCCCTATTGGGTCATTTTACTCATGTATGGGTCTCATGATATGAGACACACAGGTTTCCGTAGGTTGACGGTGGTCAACGGGACCCCCAGGTTTTGGGTGTCACATGACTAGCTCTAAAAATACAAATGGAGCTATCAAGCAAAAGTAAACCAACATTAATTCGCCAGAAGAGGACAATGGAACCACCGATACCATATGAAGAAGGCACGAACATAGGAAGCAGGTTGTCGTGCACCTTGACTACCGGGGCGGTCCGAGAATCGGGGTCTTGAGGTTCTGACTGAGCTCAAAATCATGGCTCTTGAGCAAGTGGTCTCCCCATGATCAAGCCGGGAGGGTAGCCTTTGGCGGCGAGTAGCGATAATATCATTCCGACCACTTCAATTCATCACCAGGCCTACCCCCCCAAAATCCACCTCTCCCCCAGACTTTACTACTTGGGCCTCCACACAGCGGGGAATCTAAAACATAGCCGATTCACCAAGTGAAGGTTCTTTTGTAATTTTTTTAGGCCTTACATATTAAAAAGAAAAAGAAAAAGGGTGAGGTTGATACCATTTCATTTAAATTTTTTTTTATTAGGCCTTATAGACAAAGAAAAAAAGGGGTGAGGGCGATACCATTTCTTTTTCTTTTTCTTTTTGTCGGACCATAAACTAATGTTTTGAGGCGGATCCATATACACACAAAAGCGCTTTTAAAGCATATCATATTGAACTAATCCCATAATAGTATATAGGGACCATATATGGAACGTCTTGTTCTAACATAGAACACAAGCGCTTTGCTTTCTCGGGGTTCGAACTGAGACCATTAGTTGGATTAAAGAACATAAGACTAACCATCTCACCCTAAGTGATTTTTTTTCTTTTTGTAGATTAGTCTTGAAGGTCATTTAAGTGAATACATCTCACCATAAGTCCAAATTCAATTTTGAAACGTTTCTTGTTTTGAGGTCATACTGAACCCATTATGGAAGGTGCTTAGAATTTAAGAGTTGTGTTTGGTAGGGGAAAAAGTTATGGTGTGATGTATTCATAAATAATTTGTTAAAATAAATAATTAGGTTTTTCTTAGCCACTTTTATGAAAATATAAATAATTTAATAATAAAATATCCAAACCCAAGCTCGGGAATGATTATTTTCTAGTTTTAAAATCCTATGAACTTTTTTTTTTTGTAAGAGTTTTTGAAAACAAGAGAATAATTTTGGTATTCTCTAAATATGTCTTGCTCTTTGAATTTAATGTTTTCTGTGTTCCTCAGAGATAAAAAATAATAATTTAAGAACCAACGTGTTTCTATATATATTTTGTTCTCCTTGTTTTTGAAAACACAAAGAACACTATTTATCTTGGTGTTCTCTGAAAATTGATATTTTTATCTTAATTTAGTGTTTTATGTGTTTTTTATGTTTTGAAAAACAAAAAACCGTGTTTCTTGTTCTCATTGATTTTAGGAATATAGAACAGTTTAAAGGGTAACCAAAGAGTTACTAAATTTCTATCTCAAAGTCCCTCTTTCTTAAAGTTCTGAGAGCATTTATTTTAAAATTTTGGTAAGTTAGATGAAAACGAGGATAAAAAAGATCGTATCAATATTTGTATTCTACTTTTTGGTAATAATAAATTTAGAAGCGTCATTAAGATTAAGAGGCAACTAATAATAAAATAGAGTCATCTTCTCCGTTACCGGCTCTTTATTACACAACCTCCTTTTTTTAATTCCAAAATTCAACGGCTATTTATTTCCTGTACTCCCTTTCTCTCCATTGTTTTGCCATTTGGAAAGCACCCATTAATCACCTCCCTTAATCACCTCCCTTTCTCTCCATTGTTTTGCCTTCCAGGAGAAAGCACCATTAATCACCACAGCGTTATACATGATCGTGACGTTATCTTTAGAAATTATAGACGACTCATAAGTATCCGCCCAATTATTGCCCATTGGATAACCATCATGACGATCTCCCACGGTGGCTATATAACGCCAGGTTTGTATTTTAGAATGGAGGTTTCTTTTGTATTTGAAAAGAATTTTCCTGCTTGTTTGTTTCTTTCATTTCAAAACAACGGAGTGCGAAATCCCCCTCCACTCATAGAACGTTGAGAGCCCATTTAAAATCATTGGTTGGGCGGAAAAAAGCTCGGATAAAAGGCCGCGTGAGTTCAGTTTACGGTTTTCATTATGTTTTAGTTGTTTTTTTTGTTTTTTGTTTTGTTTTTATTTGGTTTGTACGTGTTTAGAAGTGGGTGGTGGAAGCGAGAAGAGAAAATGGAGAGGTTGTGGAGGAGAGTTCTTCGGGGTTCGAAGTTGAGGAAGGAAAGAGCGTGGCGACATACGAGGAGTGGAGTTAACGGTGGCGGTAGTGATGGGATTCTTGCCCTTTGGCCGCCGTTGCTCGAGCTCATCCCAGGATTCCGGGGTGGTTAGCAAAGAATGGGATGCGGTCGCGTCGAGACCGACTTTACGAGGACCACGGTAAATGGTTTCTTTTTCTGCTCTATTACTCATATTTTTACATAATTTAGTTAATTAGTTAATTTGGAGTTAATGGGAAAATTGAGGCAAGAAAAGTGCCGGGCCTTGAGCTACGGTGAGGCTTCGGGCCGTAGTCGAGACAGCCAGTCGACGGCGTGATGACTCTCAGGTCTTTGTGGAGCGCCGTCAGAGTTCAAGCCCAAGTCATGGCTCCGATCTGTGAACATCTACCGAGGCTTGAGAATATGCAGACCATCTTCAAAACATGCCTGATCCCATAAAGCGACGAGGTATTATAATGGCGCTAATTCAATTTTAATTTCAAGTTTTTGTTTTTGTTTTTCTTTTTGTTGCAGTATTGGGAGGAATTTCCGGGAAGGGATGGTGTGATGGGAGGCAGTGGGGTTTATCCAAGAGGGGAGAAGCGATTTCTATTCCATCTCTCATAGGTATAATGAATTGAAAAGCGAGTTTCTATTCCCTAGAGATCAATTTCTAGAATCATCATATATTTTACTGCTTTTTTTTTTTTTTTGTTGTCGAAGCTTGTTTTATTGTTTTAGTTTTGGAAACAATTACCAAACTTGTTTTTTTTGAGTTTGAGATCTCTTCTTTCTGATTAACTTACCGAAGCCTCCCTTCTTACAGGCGTTCGGGATGCAGAAGACATCCACCTTTCCATACTTTAGCATGGGGATTTTGGGTCCTGACCTCACGAAATTTGAAGAATGCGGATTCATTTTTACTAGCTTTACAATTTTAATTAATATTGACTTGACTCCAAGGAAGATTAGCAAGACCTCCACGGCGAGTAGCACTAGCCAATTGGAACAAGTGCTGCATATGTCACACCGAATACTTGTCTTTGATAGAAATTTGAAGAAGTTTCAATGCATTAACAAGACACGAGAAGCGGATTGAGGGTGACGTCTGTCAGCCAAACAAATTACAAACAATCTCTTTTATCGAGAACCAAATTACAAACAATATCAAGCCATTACACACTTGCATTGGCCGCATGTTTTATCTGTTCAAATCTCAGGACTTCCATTTGCTCCACCTCTTAGGAGCCACTCTTCAATGTTCTTGTTATACGTACCATCTGTGCCATCTGGCGGAGTTGTTTAATGGAAAAGTTCTCGTATATTAAGCGACCAGAGGAAACCCTTTATATTTATCTACGGACCAGAAACCATTTTACTTATCCCTCTACTTTATTTTATATAAATAAACATATCCACAGATTGTTTTTAAAAAGACCATTACCTTGCCGCCCAGCTAATTACATTTACCAAACTTATAGTTGTTATATTCATGTTAATTTTTTTGATAATATATAAACACATATTTTAATCATACAATTTTATTATTATTATTAATTTTTTGTGGGCATTTGTAAGTGGGTTAGGTTTTAAGAAGAATAAGGAAGTTTGATTTACAAACCAAGTATTCTTCTATTCCTTTCATATTAGGTAATGATAATCCCCAAAACTTCTGGCGAGATATGTTCTATTATTTTAATTGGTTTTGATAAGCAATAGGTGAACTTTGGTATGTGGAGCCAATTTACGCAACAATTTGATTTTAAAGCTTGCTATTAGGGTGGGAGCGATCAACCTTGTTTACAGAAAAGGCGATTTCTCTTAAGTGGTTGCATTTATTTGTCTTTATCAAACCATAATCCTTATTCCTTGTCTTTTTTTTTGGATCGGTAAAAGTAATATATTGATCGGAAAAATAAAGGAACGGAACAAACTTGACCACGAAATTATACGGAATGGAAATTCACGGGCAGCAAGCAAAAAAGAGGAAGAGGAAAACCTCGCGCCTTTTTACATAGAGGCCATCATTAGAAAAATCTAAGATGGAATGCCTCTTTACCCAAGAACACCCTATTCATTTCCATGATTCTAGACAAAAGAATATTTTAAATCTCTGTCCATCTACCATCCATCTTTAAAAATTTATTCGATTTCTCTCTTTCCTGATATCAAATTATACAAGGAATGCAATTCCACAGCTTTTTCCTCTTTTTGCCCACAAAGATCCCTTCCACTCGAAACAAATCATTGCCCATATTTGAGAACAAGCACATCATAGTTTCGAAGCATCACATTTACATTTTTTTTTTTTGTCGAAACTTGTTTTGAGTTTGAGATCTCTTCTTTCTTTTTCAGCACTCCAAGAACAAATCATTGCCAATATTTGAGAACAAAGCAAATCCTTAGTTTCTAGAAGCATCACATTTTGTTTTTTTTTGTTGTCGGAAACTTGTTTTGAGTTTGAGATCTCTTTCTTTCTTGCTTCGGCCTCGAGAACAAATCATTGCCCGCGAGAACAAGTAAATCATACTCTCGAATTATCACATTTCTTCTTTTTTTTTTTGTTGTCAAACTTATTTTCATTGTTATGGTTTGGAAACCATTGCAAAACTTGTTGTTTGATTTGAGATCTCTTCTTTATTGCTTCTGACATTGAGAACAAATCATTGCCAATATTTGAGAAGCAAGAGCCCGATCATATTTTCTAGAAGCATCACGTTTCTGCCCTTTTTTTGTTGTCAAACTTGTTTTCTTTGTTATGGTTTGGAAACAATCATATATGGAGATGTTGGAATCAATGTGGCGGAAATGGAAGAGATAGAAAAGAGATGGGGCTACATCGGAAGAAAGAGAGAGGAGTTTACGGGTGACTTGAAGAAAGGAACAACGGTGAACAAATACTCAAATAGAGGGATGAGGAATGGAAAGAAGAAATGGGAAAAGGAGAGAAAGAGGCTTAATGAAAATTTGAACACAGCAATAAATCCTTCTATGATGGCTTGGCTGAAAAAGAGATGAAGAGGTGCTTTCATTCTTAGAGAAAAGAGAGGAAATGATGGAAGCTAATATGTTGAAAGAGAGCGGAGGGGTTCAAATATATTTATAAGGAACAATTCAAGGAATTTTGGAAAGATCATGGTAGAGAGACAAGGAGATAGAAAGGAATGATAATTACAGGACAAAATTATGGATTGATAGTCATGACCATGAATTCAAATGTAATGAACATGCACTCTATCTAACTCACTAAAATTGAAAGTTGTATGAATACCCTTGGTGCTAGGCAAGATCAATTGGTCACTGGCCAATGATTATTGCCTCATGATAGTTCATTGTAATCACTCCTCCTCCTGCTTAATAAAAAGCTGAAACCACTTGTTGAATAATTACGTGTTAATTTCTACGAGTCTTTTGTCAACGGTTTCATAGATTGTGGTTTAGTTTAGTTTATCAAATAATTGAAATAGTTTGATTTGTATAATGGATTTGGTATTAGGTGTACTTTTTGGTTGCATTGAATTGATTGAATCAAGTTGTGTATGTCCTTTAGTCTACCAACACAACCATGGAGATTGTAGAGGAGAATCATATGAACAAACCCAACTACATGAATCTCACGAGGGTAATCAAATCTAGTGGCTCCCTCAAGTATGCTCCTCACCTCCTTCTCCAAGGCCTTTAAGGGGAGGATATCGATTCTGATTACAAATGAAATCAAAGCGATCTCTAATGGCGTCTGAGAAGCGATCTTTGGTTCTTATACCCCCATCAGTTAAGCTGCGAGATCTTACCATGTAATTGGATAGAATGAATTGGATTAAGTCAGCCAGAGAAGAATATTTTTTATTCATAATAAATTTGTATCTTTACATGTACATATTTATAGAGATATTAGAATCTGATCAAACTATTCTATAATTAAGTTGTTGCCTAACGAGAAATGCTCTGCAAGCTAGGAAATATCTGATAGTAATAGGAAAGAATTACAACAAGAATCTTTGACCCTATTAATCCAATATCGCAGCCTCCCCCTCAAGTTGGTGCACATAGATGTCACACATGCCTAACTTGCCCAAAAACTTGAACACTCGACTTGACAACTTGGTGAGGATATCAACCAATTGATCTTGAATCGAATCTTGGCGACTCGATAATTTTCTCATCCAATTTCTCCTTAATGAAGAATCTGTCTACCTCAAGATGCTTTGTACGATCATGTTGTACCGGATTTTGAGCAATATCACACATCTTTGCTATTATCTATCAAAAGTAGAGATCGGTTGCCTATGCGGATATTGAATCCATCGATAGGGAGTGTAGCCACGATGCCTCTCACATATTCGAGTGTCATACCCTTAAATTCGACACAATGCGCTTGAGCGATGCAACAACATTCTGCTTCTTGCTTCTCCGTATGAGATTACCACCTGCAAGGTGAAATATCCAGTAGTCGTCTGTCATCATTAGCCCCATTGATCGGCATACGTATATCTGCATCCACACTTTGTGATCTACATTTTAGTGAACAAAATGCCGCTACAGGAGCGCGAGATACCTTAAATACGCATAGCGCATTCATATGTTATTCTCAAGATTATGCATAAAGCGGCTAGCAATCCTCAATGCATGAGCAAGATCTACGGCCTAGTGTGGGGCCCTAAGTACATCAATCTTCCAACGACCCTTTGATATCTCCCTTTATCAACAGGCACCTGATTAGTCTCAACACATAACTTCAATCCTTCTTCTACTGGTGTATCAGCTAGTTGACATGCTGACATACTAGTTTCCTACAACAAATCTATACTTGGCTTCTCTAAAGGCCTTAACCTCTAAGCCCAAATCCAATGTCGTGTCGGGTATAGCTTGGAGCTGAGTCTCAGTGCGATGACCAGTGGTTGTCAACTCTTCCGTGTCAAGCTTGACATCAATAACCAATAGGTCTACCACCCTAAAGTCCATCACGCTTCCACTGCGCAACTCTGATCTGTCCCTGACTTTGACCCACACTCTGGCCCCTCTGGCCTATCTGTTTTGCTGTTGAGAGTGCTTGTATAGCATCTAGAAACTGAAACTGGTTCCTCTAACCCACACTAGGGTGTGGAGGAATGAATTGCGTAAACTCTCCTGCTCTACTGACTAGCGGGGTATCTTCATCCCAAAGTCTTGGGATCCACAGCTCTGCAGGGAGAATCTGTCCTCATGCTCCAATCCGGCCCTGGTCCACGAAACTAGTGTGAAGCAGAAGTCTTACGCCTCTTTACGAGCTGAGGAGAAGGCGTGCCCTCTTGCTACCAACACCGTATCAGAGTGTTCCAGTATCATAATTTCTCTCTCGATGGTCAAGGTCGTCCCAACAATGTGGAGTCCATATCCATTAGGCGAAATCCTATAATCACGCCCCGAATGGACAACTTTAGCCATTCTGAATCTCTGTGATACCCGACCCAGTCGAAACTACGTATCTCGAAGATTGACATTCGGTCTCTCAGCTCATCACTACCTCAACCTCCTCTAGGTCGTAAACACTCCACGATACTTAACACCACGTGTCCCAAAATCTCACCTCGGTAAGCCAAAACTCGCACTTCTTGAACTTAGCATCGGTGATGGTCTCTCGACAAAGCTGTGGAAGACGATCCTCAAATGATACTCATGCTCCCGCTCATTGGGAGTAGTCGAGATGTCATCCACTTGAAACTGACGTGGCCCGATCTAGATAGGGTTGAAACATTCTATGCATGAGATCCATGAATACGCTACGCATTGTCAATCCAAGGGCATCCTTTGTGGCTTCATGTAATTGCCCATGTAGCGTCATCATATTTGCCTTAGGAATATATCTGTCTCCTGACCCTCGATTTATGGTAGCAGTGTGAAGGTCTATCTTGGGTAGACTCGCTCCCCTCTGTGATCAAACAAATCGTCAATCCTCGGCAATGGGTACTGATTCTTGATCGCCGCTTTAATTCAATGTCATTAGTCAATGCCTGATCGAAGGGTCTTGCCGCTTAACTGTAGCAAATAGAGCCGGAAGCGATGTTGAAGTGCTCGGTCCTGTGAACCTCTTGTCCGATGGCTCCTTTATGGTAGCGAGTTCACGCAGCTCAAGCGAGATGCCATCCTATCGTCTGAGATGGTGAAATACACGATTTGGCAACTCAATACCGAAGTCTACATCCACATGTGGAGTGGTCAGGGTAGCCGTGGGAAAACGTCACATATTCGCCTGATACTCGGTAGATCAGTCGGCCTCTCCTCGTCCTCTAGGGTAAGTCTCGCGAGCCAACCCGCTAACTGTCCCTGACACTTGGACTCGTGTACTGTCCGAGGCAAAATGTCATGATTGTTCCCCCCCTGGCTCCATATGATTGCAGATCCTGCGTGGCGGTAACCCTCCTACGCTCCCTGTTCGATAAGGCCATGTAGTATCCATTGATCCATCCTCGGGATGACATCGAGACTGACATGTCCATGATCCTCAGTCCCAGCGTGAGTAGAGTCCTTGAGATTTCTAACTCGCACCTCGACATATCGTCCCTATTCTTGCCCTAATCCCTAGGGGAGACTCACGTACAACGGCTCCTCTAAGATCTCTAGAGGTCCTTGCCAATTTCCACCACATTCGGGCCTCATTCTCTAGCTAGAACGCAGCTAGTCTAATCTGAAAATCGTGTCGAGAGGTAATCTCCATAGCCTCTAACTGCTCGTTCTGCGTGAACCAATGGTCTACCACCATGGATCGCCACCCCACAGTAGATAATAGAGATGATGTGTCCTAAACCTGCGGGGGGTTACTAGGATCTCACGACTACCCTTTGCGAGCTTGTGCAATAGCGACTTTCTGACCACCCTAGAGCCTCACATAAAGGCCTTGATCAAGTCTTAGGCGAGTCGGTCAGTGTCGGTGGTGCGACCCCGATCTTCCAGTGGGCGTCACTCTATGTCCTCGTCCTTTACCTAGCCATCTACTTATGTCGAATAGCAACAAAATTCATGAAATTTTCATTTAGTCTAACTAGCAATGCACATGCGTTACTAATAGACTTGGCTTGATCATGAACTAACCCGTTCATTTCCTAAGTGGTGTTAAATTCCAACCACCCAATTTATTTATTTCAAGAAGGTTCTATGCTCTCTTGTTCATTTCCAATTCAGTATCCAAATCCTTAAGGTCGTAATTCCATAACCTTAGTATCCACCCTTTTCCTATACGCATTACACCATGCATATAATTTTTTGCGTAACTACCACGCCAATCACGATTTTTTTTTTTCTAATTGGTATTTAAAATCCGGTCTGTGTCTACGAGGCATGAACACATCAGAGACGCAATCATACCACATAACTTCGATTAATATCACTTAATCAATTTAAGCGTTTAAAATATTGTTTTCCACGAAATTTTATTTTCAAAAATTTTATTTTTCGAAAATTTTATCAAAATTTATTTGATTTTATTTAAATTTAAAATATATATTTTTTTTTTCAAAATTTATTTTACAATGAACAGTGTTCATTTAGAGACTTCGAAGGAAAAAATACCGATCATAAAGCGGGTCGAAAAATGTGAGTGTAGAGTGCACGATGAGAACATTAGCGCCCGAACCATGCGTATGTGTGCCAGTATCTGTAAGCCCCAGTGCCACGCAGCTTGCTGCGCTGCGCGGCATACGCTGCAGGTGCACCACGCTGCCACGCCCGACCCGGGCGCCCCCACGCCCGGCGCCTGCCTGTTGCTCAGCCCTTGCCTTTCTGTCGCAATACAATTTTGTATTGCGACACAATTAATCTCCTATGGCACGCAGCCACATTAAGCGTATTGCAATCACGGGTTCAAGCCCTGACACCCATCTTGCAATACAATTTCCACAGCTCTCTCCCCTGTTTCTTGCAATACAACTTTTACATTGCAATACAAATTTTCACTCACAATACAATGATGGTGTATCAAAAAATTTCTGCTCAAAATTTTTTTTCGTTTTTTCATTATAAATGATTTTTTTTTTCATTTATTTCCAGAAATTGGAAAAATCTCTAAAAATCACCAAAAAATCTTTTTTTTTTCCATACTCTTTAATACTCAAATAAATTTATAAAATTTATTTAACCCCCATTCTTAAATTTTTATACCATATAAAACAGCAGAAAATTATTTTTCTCACTTCATAACCAAATAAATTTTATAAAATTTATTTTCCTTTTCGATTTTTGCGAAAAATTTCTCCCTCAAATAAATTTATAAAGAAATTTATTTTCTTCCATTTTCTTCAATTTACTACTTGTAAAATCATAGAAAAGTATTTTCTTCAATTCTCATCAAATAAATTTAGTAAAATTTATTTTATTTAGTACGACTTTAAAATTTCTTCTCACTTTCCAACAACCCAAATAAATTTAGAAAAATTTATTTCATTTAATTTTTTGTCAGTTTTACACTGTAAAACCTTAAAAATTAAATTTCTTTACCTCTAAACCAAATAAATTATGAATTTATTTTGTTTATTTCTTTGGTTCAAGTTTACACACTGTAAACACCCAAAATGTTCTCACACCTTAAAATTTCATTAAAAATTCTATTTTGATATCCAATAAACCAAATAAATTGACTTGATTTATTTCATTTCCGATTTTGTACCTTTGTTACCCTTTCAATATTTTTCTACACTTCCATGTGCTAATCCACCAACTTTGCGTACAATCTCAACACCTAAAACAGGTCAAGCACACCAAACACACATCATGACATGGCATACACACCAATCATCAAATAATTCACAAAATCACACAAAACACATCAACACACGTGCACGTAGTGTCCTAGTTTTGTCCCATGATTTTCTAGGTAATCTCATACCTAAAATCAGCAGCCGAACCACACCTAGTGGTGATGTTCTTACACGACCTGGCCCTAAGCCCAAATCCTCCAATCTATAGGTTTCCATATACCTATACTTCACATCAAACCACCTAGTGATGATGGGTTTTGACGAGCTCCCTAGGTATTAGTATACCTATGCTCACGATACCAAAGAATTTGTGGCCCCAAAACTAGGGGGTGGTTGACTACCGTCGGCCGCGGAATACAAGTGGAGGTCGAGTTGCAGTGCAGCAATCGGGCGAGTCTCCTTTTATGTGCGGGAGCTCTACCCATTTACAAAACACGCATTTACATCCCCAACCAGTCCAATATATACAATGTATATCCAATACGACCACTTGAGCTATAACGTACTAAAATGTACATACTGACTATAGAGTAACTATATACCCAATAGTTACAAAGTTGTATTTTCACTCTTAAACACTACATATATTAAATGAAAAGCATTCAGCCACATGTATACAACGTGACACAAAGCCACATCAGGCTTTCTTCATAATAAATCTAGGGCCGAACGTCTCCTCGCACGCTCCTTGTACATGTAAAAGGGAATCCGACGGGGTGAGCTAAAGCTGGTAGAATCGCCTAAGTGGGCTACTCACCACCTAAATTGCAGTGCAATGTTCCAAAGTAAACACACATTCAGTAGAAATGCATGATCCTATGAATGTCTACATGACCAACTTCGGATCCGAGTCCTCAGAGCTCTCTCACACTCGCCTAAATCAGCAGTAGAAATTATTGACAACAGTGGACAACCCTCCGATGTATATATATCAATTGGGCCGCTCCGACGATTGATATTTTTAGTTTGTGGACTACCCTCTGATAATTAATATTTTAGACTACTCTCCGAACCATTTTCTCTAGACTCATCTCATGCACTAACTCCTATATTCCTAGGATGTTCCAGTGCATATGGAATGAATGTATGCCAATTCCAAACCACGTTATGTAATTATCATCTCAAACAGGCATGGAAATTATGTAACTTGGGCTAATGGTCAAATGCACAAACGGGTTTAATTTAAATCACCAGACCAAACACCTATTTTCATAAAAATATATATTTTAGAACACTATCTCGGGAATAGTGAAACCCTCGGTTACTATTCAAAAAATCACAAATCAACGGTTCACCTTGTGAACCCGAAATCCACGGCCATTCCCGACTGATGCATATAAACAAGCATCTAATACACAAATTAGACAAAATGCACTCAAACACAGCCCCTAAAACACAGCAGTGGAGCAGTCACTGGGCTGCTCCTTTCCTTTCAAAAATTCTACTCCAGTGGTCCCAGTTTTGGGGCCAAATCAACAATTTCCTTTGTTTTCATTCAGCCAAAACATTAGTAAAACATTTTAAATGGGAGTAAAAACTCAAGTAGGGAGAAAATCCTACCTCTTGGAGTTTATCAAAACTCGCAAATCCGAGTCCGCAGCGTGGCCGACCGCGTGCGAGCGTTTTTCCTTCTTCCTTTCGTGAAATCCAGCGGTGGATTGCGCGGGGATCTTAGAAGAAGGAAGACCTTCTCTCTGAAACCAAATCTTCTATCTGCATCTCCTTCCCCAACTTTACGTTTGGCTTGGTTAAATGGAAGATGGTGTACTCACTATTTCGTCTTCCTAATTGACTTAACGTTTTGCAGAAAAATGAAACTGCAGATCGGCACCGGTTGATGTTATTTATCACCGACCGATCAGTTTTACGTCGTTTATACACTTTCATTACCACTTATGGCACATGAGTCGTCTTATATGTGACTTTCGTCGCATCGAAAATCGTTTTCTGACACGGCGTGATGCCTGAAAAGGCATGCCAGAAATTCTGACTATCACCGGAGAAAATTACGAAATTTTACGTGCTAGCTAGATTTCACGAGACGATTCCAACGGTGAAATCCGTTTTGTCATCCGAGATCTAGAGAATAAATTTTGGATTTTTAACAGAAATTACAATTTTGTAATCAAAATTACGATTTTGCCATATTCGAAATTTGGAATTTTAGGTCTTCTGATAACGAGTTTTTCAAATAACATCCAGTATTCTTTGTATTTAAAAGCGTTTATAATAACTAATTTACAAAAGCAAGAATCAAACATGCCAAGTAAGTTCCCAAAATATGTGTTTTTTTTTTGTTTTGCTCTTTTTATTTTAAAAAAAAAAAGCAGTTTTCAAAAATCGCAAAACAAACAAGCCCTACTGCTTTTTGAAAACTATTTTGAGTTTTCAAAAACAAAGAAAACATGGAGAACATGTTTAGTTTCTAATGTGTTTTTGTTTTGAAAAACGAAAAAAAACACAATAAAACACAAAAAATTCAAAAAACAATAATAATTTAAAAAAAACTAAAATAGTATTCTTTATATTTTTAAAAACTATTTTGAAAAACATTTTTTCCAAAAAATACGAAACAAACAACCTTTTAAGTTCCCAAAAGAAGTGATGGTAGCATTTGGTGGACATTGAGAGTCAATAGTGGGATATGTTTTTGATCATATGTTTACACTTTAGAAACCTTTTCCAACACAAAATATATGTCATTTGACCTGACCCACCATCAAATTAATCCTTACCATATCTATTTTATTTAATTATTGAACAAGTCATATAATTTTGCATAGCTGTCAGTTTCCAAAGTTTCTACTTTCCAAACTTTTTCCATTTTGACCTGTGTAATTTTCGGAAAAGTGAATTTTCTTGGGATGGTCATTGTTTTTATTTAAATAATTAAAAAATAAAAGTGAAACTACTTTTCTTTTTACATTTGTTGACTTTTACAAATTACGATTTGCAAATTACAAATATTGATTTTAGCCTATTTTTTCAGGTACATGTGTTTCATTTGGCCTCCCATACCATGTAAGAATACCATATGAAAGATACTCCAAATTTTGATATATAAAATCATTGTTAAAATCGTAATTGGTAGTGAAACTTCAAATTCAAATTCAAATCATAGTTAGTAATATGAAGCGTAGTTAGAAAATGTGGCTTTAATTTAAAAATGAAACCAGTAATTATCAATTGTAGTTTTAACAATAATTTTTTTTATATTAAAATGTGAATTTCTCTCCTGTACAATATTTTTACATAATATGAGGAGACCAAATTGAAGATAAGTTTGTTTAAAAAAAAGTTACTTTGACATATAGGCAAAATGAAACTATTTACTATTTATGTTTTGGAAATTGTACTTTGAATTTTTTTCTTGGGAAAAAATTTAATATACTAGCATTAATTAAGAACAAACATACTTGATAATAATGTAGGAGGTATTTTTACTTTAAAAAATGTTTTTACAAAATTATCACGATTTGCTAAAATTCTAGAAAACTCATTTAAATTTTTGAAAATCGCTTTAGTATTGAAAAATCATCGATTAGTGTTTTATAGGTTATTCTCTAAAACACTTCCATCAAAATTTTTGAAATACAATCACTACCATTTAAGAATTGAGATTGAAACATTTTTAAATTATTTAGAGCTCCATTTGATAATAATTTAATTCATTCATTGAATTAAAATGATTTTCGATCTTTAAAAGTGTTTTCTATAAATGACTCTCCAGAAAACATGCTGCACTATAATGATTCTTCAATATTTAAAATTATTTTTAGATATTTTAAAAGTGTTTTCTAAATTTTGTAAAAAAAGTGTTTTCTAAATTTTATCAAACATTTAATATTTACGTAACTCTTTTAAGGTTAAATACACTTCTTATAATAGCCAAGTGAACAAAACTTTTTAGTCTAAGTTATATTTATATTAAAAAATTAATTAAAATAAGTTGGAAGGTGATAGGGATACGTAAATGGGCTGTAATTCATCCGCCAACCCAAAGGAGCTAAGAAGACATACTCCGTCCAGGTCTCGACATAGCAAATTCAAATGTGAGGTCCGCCCACAGCCCAAACATGATTTGGAAAATAGGAGGCCTATACTACCAAATAAACCATATCTTCACAAATAATGTAAGATAGAATATTCCCTAAAAGACGTCCCGGTCGGTCCAATCAAACCTATTATAAAGGGAAGGAAAAGCAACATGACCATCAGCTGACACCTATCCTCCAAAGGGAAGAACCTCAATCATCGCCCAAATCGATGAATATCCATTATAAAACACAAGGCCGATCCAACACCGAAAGGCACTTAATTTCTAGGCTATGAAATGGTTCTCTTATTTCCTCTGGAAAAGAATCTGACTTAGGCATCGGAGCGGCCCCGGGCGAAGCCCCCGCCGACCTCTTTTCTGATTCTTCTTACATGGGAGTGCCGCACCCGGATCCTATAATCCATCAGTCTTGGTCCAACCCAACGACCCAACGCGCTCCACCGGCCCGCTGGAACAGCATCATCATTGGCCAGCCCTGTGGAACGACAATTCCTTCATAAACATAATCGATTCGCCATCGGCGGTATCAAGGAACACGAAGGTGAGTAACATTAATCCACCAAGGACACGGAATCCACCAGGTGATATGAGCAAAGCAGACTTCGACGATGGAAACGGACGCGGCCAATACAAACGGGCGGGAAGCTCTTCGCCTTGTCAACCAGCCGCCCGTCGTAAGAATTGGAGCAATAATGTGCGATACGACATCATCAGGAGACACGGCAAACCCGGAATATAACCTCCTCCTCGCGAGGAACAAACTGGGTCGGTGACACTTCCCGAGGCATCGCGTAAGGAGTCCGGGCCAGCCAGGGCATGGACTAATCGCTGGCCTCGCGAAGAGGGAAACGACAATACCCGGGAGGCGCTCGCGCTTGAATCACCTTTCAACTAGAAGCAGAGAACAATATGGGAGCAGAGGTTCGAAACTCCAACAAGAGCTCACCGCTGGAGGTTGGTGAAGGGACCCGAATTCTGATACTATGGATACTTTGCGCAGCAAACGAACCCTTCACGCCGAGGTGTCAGACTTTCCTTCAAGAAAATTCGTAATGCCTCGTAGAGACATTCGATGGAACCAAAGATCCCGCTCGACCACCTTAATACTTACAAAATCACGAGCCACGCATTGTCGTAAAGATCCTCAGGCGATGCAGTATGCTCGCTACGCTAAAGGACCAAATTTTGGCCCGGTTCAAATGTAATTCTCTTCATCCATCTCATCATTCAGGAACTATCTCATATGCTCGTTTCCACTTTACCCGGAGCCCCGACGTACAGAAAGCCTAGCTACCATCTACTGACCATCAAGCAAGGACCGCAAGAGAGTTTGAAATCATGTACTAAGATTCAACGCCGAGTCCCCGGGCGGTAGACGTACCCGGACGAAATTCACACAAGGCCATCGCGGATTGGGGCGTGATACCAAAGGAACTGATGTTCTATCTCAAAGAACCCTCGCTAGCACATGGCCGAGGTCCTCGCCAAAGTCGAAAAGTATATAAACGCGAGGAGGCCCCCATATCAAAGAAGGAGAGCCTCCGCCCGCAAAGAAAAGGGCGACACAAACGACGAGGACTGAGTCTCAAGAGACAAAGTTAAGATCGTAGGAAATCCCTGTGCCTAACGGAGCGATCCCTGTGCTGAGAGGAAGTCTCGTGAGATCGCTTGGGCCTGGCTTAAAACCGGCTGGGCGAAGACACTACCCGACACAAAGACTTCACTCCACTAACCCGCCCCAAGATCACAAGTCCCGCATGAGGTACGAAACGAAAGAATTTCGAGATGGCCGGCCCGCGAAATCAGATCCCGCGACAAGGATAATACCTGGGCATTGCGAAGTTCCACAGACTAGGCATCGTGACTAACAACCTGTAGATGGGCCAACCAAGAAGAGAAATTGAATATCTAATACGTTGTGGATATCTTCAAGGTTTACATTCCGTGGAATCAAGCTCAGAATCAAACCCAAAGTCAAGCGCAGAACCATAATCCGAACCCGGCTCAGCAGCCGCCATCTCGACAGACCACTGTTCAACACCAGCAGCCCCTGGGAGAAATCCAGGTGATCTCGGGAGGATTCGCTGGAGGAGGAGAATCTAGTTCGGCTCGAAAAGCCCACCTACGGAGCATGAGATCAGCGGACATGGGGGAAATACAAGTAGTGTCTAAAGTGCCGCGAATCAACACTACCATCACGTTTCTGACTCAGATCCTGAAGGATGCCAAAGACTTCATGACGACTACCAGAAGGTCCGTGCAATTGTACACACCAAAGTTCACCGGTTTCAATTGATAATGGAGTTCGGCTGACATCATCTTCGCTGGGCTACCGATAAATGGGTATTGAAGAGACAAGCTGCACCCACGCGACACATCTACGGGGATTTTCAGGAGAGAAGGTGTTACCGTTGGGCTCGATTCAACTGGTGTCGAATTGAGAACCCCCCGCTGTGCGACGACAACAGCAAGGTTCCTTATAGTGGACACCCACAAACTTACAATATGCCGCAGCGCATCCTCCCTCAACGCAATAAAAGCCATCCCCGCTTTTACCACATGATGATCAAATTCCAACAAGAAATGGAGCTCTGATCTTGCTCGAGGAGACTGTGTGGCCCGGGAATGCTACACAGCCTCCATGAAACCAAGAGCGGTCGACAGCGTCAGTATAGACGAACTTGACTTACGCCGATGCAGGTACTCAATTCAATTCAACCCTGCAGGAACCGGACCTATATCACTCGATGACGACCGAACATCTCACGACGCCGATCAAGGATGAAACCCTTTAAAGGCCTCTCACCCGGCCAAAATGCATTAAAGATGTTTTTGCATGGAAGGCCAGACATGGGAGTGAATCGACCGCAATGATCACTCACAGATTGAACACCGATCCCTCCTTTAAACCAGTCAAGCAAAAACGCCGAAGCTTCGCACCAGAAAGGCAAAGGGCCATCAATGTGGAGGTCGGCAAGCTCCTCCAAGCGGGAGCGATAAGAGAAGTGGAATACTCTAAGTGGCTAGCTAACGTTGTGCTGGTCAAAAAAGCTAACGGCAAATGGCGACTGGTGATCGACCACCGACATAAACAAAGCGTGTCTAAGGACGCTTCTACCAAGAATCGACCATATTGTGGACGCCACAAGAAAGCAATGAACTACTCTGGGCATGGATGCATTTTTCCTACTTACAATCAAATCAAAGATGGGACCCTTGAGACCAAGAAAAGACTTCATTCATTACAAAGACAAGGAACCCCATCATGACGGTAATGCCGTTTGGACTCAAGAATGCAGGAGCAACCTACCAGAGACTAGTGAACCGGATGTTCCAAAGACAGATAGGCACAACGATGGAGGTATACATAGACGACATGCTGGTGAAATCCACTAAGTCCGATCTCCATATCACTCATCTCTCCGAGGCATTCCAGATCTTGAGGAATTATAACATAGGGGTTTAACCCGGCTTGTATCAGCCTTCCTACAGATCAACCGAAAAATTTATGGGTTTCAGTTAACCATGTGGGATCGGGGTTAATCCAGATAAAATAAAAGCATTGCTCGATACGTCAGTCCCTTCAGAATAAAGGAGGCATCCACGACCAGTAGAAGGCTGCACTTTAAGTCGGTTCAGATCCGAGCGAAAGATAAATGCCTACTCTTCTTCCAAGTTCTAAAGAAAGCCTTTCGTTGACAAAAATGCGAAGAAGCATTCATGGCATTAAAACATTTGCTTCTCCTCCCATTCTAGTAAGTCCCCTTGAAGGAGAACCCCACTTTATACTTAGCCAGATCGATTTTCAAATCCGCTATAAAGATCATCCGATACAAGGAGCGAGTCCAAAGACCCTGGGCTTACTACTCGCAATGAGCCCCTGAGAGGAGCGGAGTGAGAGGCACCCGAGAATGGAAAATTGATACTAGTGACCGGTGACGCAGCCCGGAAACTCATTCCTATTTCCGTGCTCACCATAGAAGTCCCAATCGAGCAACCCACGAAGGTGTATTACACAAGCCGAAGTCTCCTAAGACCTGGCGAAGTGGGTCAGAGCCAAGCGAGTTCGGACGTACAAGCCGAAGGATCGCTATAAAGGGACAGGTCCTAGCCGACTTCGTCATGGAATTCGCTCCTATAGAGCTTGCTGAACCCACACAGTCAAAGGACGACCGATGGAAACTCTCTCGTAGACTGAGCTCAAACGCACGTGAGGAGCCAGCAAGCTTAATCCTCACCTCACCGTATGGGATAGACATCAATACGCACTTAGGTTTGGGTCTGGGCTTCCAACAACGGCCGGAGCATGAGGCAGCGCTGGCAGCGTGCCCCAACCTCGCCTACACATTAGAGGTCACTTCAGCTTAGAGGTCCGCAGTTGATTCTAATTGGTGGTCGCGCATCAAGATACATACGAGGCCAAAAGTGAGACGTTGTCCAGACCCCAAAAGGTCCGTAATTTGCTAAAAAAGTTTGTATTGGTTCGAGTCAAGCACGTCCCCTGCACGTAGAATTCCGAGCCAACGCCTAAGCCGAAACTAGCCACGGCTCATGAAATCCGCGGTCAACGCCCGCCGAATACCCAGTAACCCTCCGCCTAATCTCTTACAACATGGAGGTCGCCCAAAAGAGGGATCTGGGCTACCGAATCGGATGGACCCTACTTGGGATTATATATCAATGACTAACCTACCGCACGCACCAAAGAAGGCTAAGATATCGGTGAGGTCTTCCTGTGTTTACCAATCACAAAGGAAGCCTTTACAAGCGAGGATTCTTCAGACCTTCCCGAAATGCATCGCAGGAGAGGACACTGAATACGTGATGAGAGAGGTACACGAAGGCATATGTGGGAACCATATCGGAGCACGAACGTTAGCCGGAAAAATCTTGAGACAGGGATACTACTGGCCCACGATACTTAAAGATGCGACCGACTTAGTCAAGAAATGCAGAATCTGCCAGGAGCACGCTAAAATATCACGCCTCCCGTCAGAACCCTTTTACGCTAATTACTCTAACCCTTCCTAGCGGTGGGTCGATTATTATTGGGACCCTGCCTGATTGGCAAGGCCAATGCAAATTCATAATTGTCGCAGCAACTTCCACAGGACGACGCGTTGTATCAAAGAACTCTGAGACCCCATTTGCCCTAGCCTTGGCACGTAAGGTGAAATTGGCTGAGGTCGAATAAAATCTCCTGTAGGCCGAAAGTTAGCGCTTGAGGAACAAATGATCGAGGCCCCGCTGGCTCGAACTTGAACCCCGATGAAAACGTGGAGCGTTCAACAGTCAGACGTAAGAGTATCAAAGGAAGACAACCAGGTACTACAACCAGAGGGTCAAGCCCGTGTTATACGCCGGTGATTCGTCCGAAAAGCTTATACAAAGAAGGAAGAATCCAACGCATGGGAAACTAGAAATTTAACTCGGGAAGGTCCTTACGCACAACCCGAGTCAGCCGACCGTGCAATTATGAGCTCCAAACAGAGGAGGGAAAAATCTTAAAACATACATGGAACGCTTGAGTAATCAAGCGCTTACCAAGAGGGCAACTGCTTATAATAAAGCCTTATCAATTCTTATATGACAAGTCAAGTATACGTTGGTAATTTATCGCAAATAGCTTCGAGAACATAATGCAATGAGAAAATTCATAAAAATAAAAGTCTCTCTTATTCCAAATGAATCATATTTGGTTACAATCAATGGTGTCCCTTGACACATCTCGAAACACTAATACAGTACTGCCAAAGAAAAAAAGAAAAGAGAAAAAAGATGAGACAAAGGAGAAAGACATAATAAAGAAAAAGAGGGGTGTGATAGGGAAAAAAGAAAAGAGAAAAAAGATGGAGACAAAGGAGAAAGACAAAAAAAAAAAGGGAAAAAGAAGCAGATGAGAAAGCTATGGAATAAGAAAGAAGGGAGGAAAGAAAAGAGGGAAGAAGAGGTGGAAAGGAGGAGGAAGAAGATAAAAAGAAAAACAGAGAGTGCGGCGCAAAGGATGCACCACCCCCTCCGAACGCATCCCCTAGCAAAAAGTTAGGGAACAACATGACTCCCATAGCGGTGACTAGGGAAACACACCCTACATATGAAGACCCGTAAAGGCTTATCCAAAGACATCGTGAGGAACTCCAGTTAGCCCAAACGCGTCGAGCATACATCCTGTGCAAACTTCATCCACCACAGGGAGAAGCAGACTCCAAAGGCATAAGATATGTAGGGCAACGGAGCCACCATTTATAAGGGAGGTCAAAGCGCTAAAAGTCACGCACCGTCCTGATTCTCCATAAATCAGCATTAATGACGGATCACCATCTTTTCGAGGACATGCGAGGCGGTTCAGTTCACCAGAGCCCTTCGCACACTGAAAGTCACGCATAACACGCTGCTCACTTTGACGAGCCACCGACCGCACAGCCACGCCCGTGAGTCGACCAGCCAGCTACATCGCCACTCGGCCTTAGCGCCCGGAGCCACGCTGCTCACTTTGACGAGCTCACCTACTCCGCACAGGCCACGCCGCCCGGGGAGTCGACCACCAGTTACATCGCCACTCTACTTAGCGCCTGAGCCACATCAAGCTGACTTTGACGAGCCTTTCCCATCACACGCATGGACGAGCCTCTCTAATTGCACTCATTCATTCGACGAGCTCTCCCACACACAAACGGACGAGCCTCACTCGACTATTCATTTTGACGAGCCTCTTCCCATCACACAACATGGACGAGCCTCACTTTACACTAGAATTCGCGAGCTCATCCCATCACTCAGCATGGACGAGCTCTATCTTACAGCAGTCTATCTGACGAGCTCTTCCCAACAGCTCTACCTGACGAGCTCCTATTACTTACATGGACGAGCTCTATCTTACAGCAGTCTATCTGACGAGCTCTTCCCAACAGCTCTACCTGACGAGCTCCTATAACTTACATGGACGAGCTCTACAAAGAGAATCATGGGCCGAGCTCTATCTTCTGGCGATCTGCTCGGCGAAACTCTTCCAACCGGCTCTACGGCGAGCTCCTGGCAATACCCACATGGAGCGAGCTCTATCTTTATGATCTATCGGCGAGCTCTTCCCAGCAACTCTACGGCGAGAGCTCACATAACTACATGGGCGAGCTGCTGGCAATCACGACAACTCTTCAACGGCTTTACACAGCGAGCTCCTGTACTTACATGGGCGAGCTCTTATATGGTCTGGCCAGCGACTCTTCCCCGCAGCTCTACTGAGCTCTATTACTTACATGGGCGAGCTCTGCAATGATCTACGACTCTTCCCAACTTGGCTACACTGGCACGGCTCTATAATAACTTACATGGGCGAGCTGCACCACAATGATCTACTACAGACGAGCTCTTCCCAACCGGCTCTACGGCGACTCCTGTGCCCATGTTGACTCTTACAGCAGTCTAACCAGCAATCTTCAGCGGCTCTGCCTGGCGGCTCCTGTGCCAGCATGGGCCGAGCTCTTCTGATGCGGCAAACTCTTCCGGCAGCTGCACGGCGGCTCCTGTACTCGAGGCGAGCTCTTTACGAGCTGATCTGATGAAGCTCTTCCCACCGCTCTACACGGCGAAACTCCACAAAATACTTATGGAGCGAAACTCTTACATGATCCTAACACTAACAAGCTCTTCCCTATAACTCACTGACAGCTATTCGCGCAGCATAGACGAGCTCTTGCGTGCTGGCAAACTTCCAGCGGCTACACTGGCGAGCTCCATTACTCCACGGGCGAGCTCTTATGGCAGTCTACGGCGAGGCTCTTTATGGCTCTACCGGCGAGCTATTGCGAAGCATGGGCGAGCTCTTCTGACGGTCTACAGCGAAACTCTTCACGGCAGCTACACGGCGGCTCTGTGCGACATGGATGACTCTTACGGCGATGCTACGGCAGGCTCTTCAGCGGCTCTAGCGGCCGAGCTCTGTACTTGTAGACTGAGCTCTTACAGTGATCCTAGCCCGACGAGCTCTTCCCAGCTCACGGCGAGCTATTGCTGACATGGGCGGCTCTTACGGCGGTCTGTCGGCGAGCTCTTACAGCGTTTACGGCGAGTTCCTATTGCGACGGATGAGCTCTTCGGCGATCTACGGCGAGCTCTTCCCGCGGCTCTGCTGGCGAGCCTCTTGTGCACGTGGGCGAGCTCTTACGGCCGGTCTGCTGAGCTCTTCCCAGCGGCTTCTGCCCCAGCGGCTCTTGTGATCGCGGCGGGCTCTTCGACAATTCCGCGAAGCGAGCTCTGCTCAGCGGTATACATTAGCTCTTCCCGCAGCGGCCCCGAGGCGAACTCAGCTGCGCCTCCTGCGATGACGACCTCAGCCACCGCGCCACACACGGTTGAAGGACGGTAACCAGTGTCCGGACATCGAAAGGCCCACCCGGAGCCTAATCAGCAGCTCCGCTGCTCCAGCCCACATGAGTGGGGAAGCGAGCCAGTTCAAGCGGGATAGTATGCAAAACTCAAACAATGCGGGTCTAAACTGCGAGACCTCCAAATCGGGTTACCGCAGTCGGAAAAAGATAAAAATGTCGGTTAGAACCTGAGCTTTGAAAAATGGGTATATATTGAAAGAGGCTGCAATTATCGAGGCCTCGGGCCAGCGGAAAAAAGAGGGAAAGTCGGCATCGAGGAAAGCATAAATAAGAAGTCGAAATCTAGACAGAGGCGATGAAGAATGAAGGAAGCTCGTAGGGTAACCGAGCTCTGAGAATAATTAGTATCGGAAGACCTCGCCTCCTCGATGGCTCGGAAGGGTCGAAGTTGAAATCTAGATCTGATCGCGCTGAGCGACCTTAGTTGGCGAATACGAGCCCGAGCACCGGCTTGATCTGTAATTGTTGATATGTCCTCGAGCAGCCATGCGGAGCACTATGGCGTGAAATCTTGGCGCAAAATACTACGTGGAGTCACTCGGCCACGTCTTGATAAATGCGACTTCGGAGAGACTCGGCAGGTAGTCTCGACAACGCCTTGCCCTCACGAAGCCTGCTTGACCAGCAATTTCAGGTTGTCTTTCTTTTGGCATAAATCACCCGTAACCAGCGCGACTCACACGAAAGATCCCGTTGCCGCCTCGGGAGGTGATAAGCTCCTCTAACCATTTGAGGCTCATTTGGACGGATCTCGACCCCTCCGAGTCTTGACCCGGCTCGCGTGTGACTTGGAGCTCACCTGGCCTCCGAGACTCGCCCTCGGCCGCCGTCAGCTGCTCCGAACCTGTTCTCTCTGTTCTGCGAGTGCGATCAGTGAAGTGCTTAGATCAGACTTAACGTGGGTTCTTCTTCGGTTCTTCTTCTGCTTTCCGTTCTTGCAGCTTCCCGACCCTTTCCGAGGAAGAGAGAAGCCACGCCGCTTTTTATAAGTCGGGCAATCTTCACATGTTTTTCGTTCGGTTGGCCTTATCGGCCGGGCCAGCTGGAAATGGGTGGCGCTTTGCATGTTGGAATACAACATAGCGTTGACCTGGAACAAGCATGAAATAAACACAATTACGGACTAAACAATCCTTGAAAAGACAACGCGAGCTTCATGTTGGCAATTCGGCCCCCCAATGTCGGACTCACGGAGAATGGAGGAGGCGACTGCTTTGCAAGTTCGGCACTAGAGCAAAAGCCACGAGGTGCGCAGTTTGCCCCCAGTTTCTTTCGGCTCATATCCCGAGGAGAGTGACTTGGCATTTGTCGGAAAGCGGATTCCATACGGTAATGAGCGGAAACCATCGTGGCAGCGTGGTTACTTGAAGACCCTTTGCCTTGGCGACGGGCTTGGGGAAGTTAATAGGTCGAAGTCGGTGGCGACCCGCTCCGGCTCGTGGGCGGGAGAGAGGAGGGGACAAGCCCATGCAGAACTGGCCGGTGACTGTGATACCTCTCAGTTCGAGCAGGAGGAGAAAGCACCCAACCGAACTTTGGTAGGAGCGACCGGTCCTTCTCGAAGTCTAGTTTTTCCTCTTTCTGAGGGCTTCTAGCGTCGCCCCAAATTAACTAAAATCTCCCTATTAGGAGTGGCGGTGGGCGAGAAAACACTCGAGGGTAAGAAAGAATGAGACCTAAGCGATAAACGTGCGGGCAACAAATTAGAAAGAGCTAGGAATGTTGAAGGCTTTATCATTTTACGTAGGAGCAGCGACATTCCTCAATGCTAGAGCCACGGTGGCATCTTCGTATTTGGTCAAGCGAACATCTACAGGAAGCATAAGAAGCTTAAGGTGAGAAGTGTTCGATCGTCTTTAGACAAATCAAACCAAAAATAATGCAAACACTCTACGAAGATTATCGGGGACACTCACGTCACAGGCACACCGAGTATCATGCATCACGAGAGTCATACTCGATTGGAACCACTAACGAAGAAAATATCTGTCCCTTTCCATGACCGGTGTGAAGAAGGAGATCGAGATCACGGAGAGACCAGAGCTTGATGCGGAAAAATAAAATAAAACCCTGCAGTGGCCATTGGTGAAAATATGGAGGCAGGCACATTGAGGACACTTAAAACCTACGTCCTTAAAATACCAATAAACCAGCTTCAAAATACCCCAACCATTGAGACCAGCGGGAAGAAATAGGATGTTAAAATGTTAGAAGAACCTCTTGTGAAGGGATGCAAAAGGAAGCGAGTAGATTATTAAGCAACTTCAAAAAACGAGACCATACCCCAAACACGGAGAAAGCTGTGTAAAGTCAAAACATCAGAGTCCTGCTGTGGACACCGGGAAGAGCGTAACGCTCAGCAAAGTGGGTCAAATGAAGGATAGCCTACTGGGCCAGCCGACATCTTAGAGGCAATGGTCTGAGGAAGTCCATCAGGCCTTAGGATATTTGATCAGGTTTACATCTTCTTTTTGGCTAAGGAAGGAGCGCCTCGGGAGACGGGTTGGGAGCCAAATAGTTGTCAAACAGCGGGAATACCCCACGGCTACCAGAGGACCGGCATCGACGGAAGAATCGTAAGCTGAAATACACAAAGGAAGACGATTCGGACGACCCATAACGTGTGCGGTACAAGCGGGAAATCAGGCAGAATGAACCTAGAGGCCTCGTCGTATCCCAGTCGAAAGAAACATGACAAGACGGGGGCTGATGTGGGCTAGGAATGAAAGAAAGCGCGAAAAAGGACCCAACACTGCGAACGAAAAACGATCAGACGAAATACGGGAACGCGAAATATAAAGCGAGGAGGAATTATGAGGCCAAAAGTGAGAAGCTGGAAATTACAGACAAAGAAACAAAAAGGGAAAACAAAGGAAATGAAACATAAGCGAAGCCGAAGAGCCATCATTACTTGCACCATATCAAGCGCGGTTAAGTTAATTAATCCTCTAAACGGCGTGAGAAATACCGACCGTTCTGGGGATTAATCACAGCCTTGCCTTGATCGTACACAGGTGGGGCAGCGATGGGGATCTGAGATGGGCGGTCGGGTGTCAGCCCGGCCAAGGAGCGGTGAAGACCATGCCGTCGAATGTCGGGTACATGCGAGCCAACCAGGCCCGGCCCGTGGGGGCCCAAAACGTGGATTGGAAAATGAGGCGTACTAGACTGAGTCAAACCATATCTTCACAGGCAGGAGAAGATAGAATATTCCTAAAGGCGTCTTTGGTCGTCGATAGGTCTATTATAAAGGAAGGAAAAGCAACGAGAAGACCATCGGGCGGATACCTATGAGGAAGGAGGATTACTCCAGGAAATAAACTCCTTGGCTAATCCATCGCTAAATCTAAGGCTAACTACATGAGAAGCCTGTCCTCAAGGAAAGAACCCTAATCATACAACCCAAGTGGATGATATCCATTATAAACACAAGGCCGATCCGACAACCCGAGAAAATGCATAGCATAGGCTATGAAATAGTTCTCTTATTTCCTGAAAAGAATCGACTTAGGCATCGGGCGGCCGGGTGACCTTAGACACCTTTGATTCTTCTTGCGAGAGTGCAGCCGGATCTATAATCCTCAGTCTTGGTCTGACCAACTGACAACGCTCCCGACCAGTTCTGGTTGAGCAGAGGCATCATCGAATTAAATTTTATATAAACTAGCAGCCTAATAATAATTTTATTATTATTGTTATTTTCTTAATGCTTTTTTTTTTAAAAGCCGAACTAATCTAAAATTAAGGATCAATGAGGTAAATAAATCTCGTGTTAGAACTTAATACAAAAATAAAGACAATTTTATGTATTATATGATATATCTTTTAGTTTATAAAATATCTTTGCCTTAGCAGTTTATATTCTTAAGATTTCATGCTTAAGTGAGTTTAGATAAAGGAATCAGAGCTATTATTAGAGTTATATCAAATTTTTTTGTTCTAAATTTTATTTAGAATTTAATGGTAATGAAAAAAAAAACCCCGTAAAGTTAACAATGGTGTCTCGTTTGCCCTCTTGGATTTATAAAAATGTACTTAATTCTAAATCAACTAATTACACAAAAAAAAAAAAATTACATCTCATATAACTCAACTAGATTTTAAGTAATTGAATAATTTTTTAATGTTGAAGAGATAATTCAAACATTACAAAGGGTTTAATTACAAAACTTAAAGAGAGATAGCTAGATTAGTTTTAGGTCTTGGGTTTACCTAATGATCATCGGTTCAGTCCCCTCAAGGTTATTAAAGTTGATGAAGTGTACAAACTATCTGTTGGTCAAATATCCCTGGAGTTAATAAAGAAAATTGTGTCACTGAACAAGTTTTAAAGCCAAAATAATTCATTATTTAAAAAACAAATACACATATAGATATGTTTTCCAAAATATTGACCAAACTAATCTTTCTATGATTTGAAAAATCGAAGTCCCGAACTACGGTTTAAAAAATTAACTTTAAAAACCCACGATTGATAAATACAAGTATTAAGGTTAATTTTCAAAATCCGATTAAGAAGTGGTTTAAAAATAAAAAACTAATTAATTGATTATTTAAAAGAAAAAAAATTGCTTTGTTATCAGAAGCTGGAGTTTGAACCAATTAAAAAAAGCATCCATATGATCATGAGACGTAGATTAAATTTGAAGTCACATTTCTTTCTTGCTTATGATTAGTGGGTAAGTAAGAGTTGAGAAGTGTCATTATGAAGTGGCGTGAACAATAGCTAGTATAGGCCATAGAGGAAGTCAACCTAGGTCAAGAAAACACATAATTGGGTTTAATGTCTTACTTACGTTTGTCTCTTTCCATTCATTCTTCTTCTGAAACATTTGAACAAACAAATAGATTCATTTATTTGTTGCGATTTTTTACATTATACTAATGTTTCACGATATTGTTCTATTTTTATTAATACTTTTCGAGAGTATTTGCTAACAATATATATATATATATATATATATATATATATATACTCTTTCCATATATATATATATATATATATATATATATATATATATATATATATATATGGTCTCTTTCCCAATTACATTCTCTCATATTATATGAACAAACAAATAGGATTCATTTATTGTTTATTATAATAATGTTTTTCACGTATTGTTCCTATTTTTTATACTTTTTCACAGTATATATATATATATATATATATATATATATATATATATATATATATATATATATATATATATCTCTTTCCCATTCATTCTTCTCATAAACACATGAACAAACAAATAAAGTTCATTTATTGTTCTTTGGATTTTACATTATACTAATATTTTCCGCGATATTGTTCCTATATATATATATTATGAAATGATCTGGGTGGATTTTGATAATCTTATAAACGTATTTCTTTATTTTCGTAGATTTTTATGACACAATTTTATTCTTGTTGACATTGTTGTCGAGTAGATTTCCTTATAATAATATTGTAGTTCACGTGTTCTTCATCCCGAGAAACAAAATATTTGAAGGAAACAAGCACAACGTGCAACGATAATTAGAAAGCGAGATCAGGTCAACAATAACGTTGTGTCCTTAAGGCAATTGGCTCTCGACTTGTGCCGAGGATAATGGACAATCGTCTCCCCGGGGATCTCGCGGATCTCGTTCCTTGAGAAGTGGTAAGGATCGGGGACCCGGCCCGGCACTTACTTGAGAACAATGCTTACAAAAATAAAATGATATGCGGTGAAATAGGAGGAATATTTTGTATATATTAAAATGGGAAGCGGGAGTATAAATAACCCGGGAAGTGTCTCCACGAGACGAGACGTAGTCGGTTGAAAAAGATGAACTCAGCAAAGTATGTTTGACCAGAGGACACATCTTTTCATTCATTTTAAAGGAATTTTGTGGATACCAAGTCCCAACAATCTTACATGAATGAAAAGTTCTGATATCAATCTCTAGGTATGCAACGAGGGTAAAATTTGTTATTCCATGAAAAACGTTGCATCAGGATAAGTGGTCTGAGACTTTGAACTTTCCTTAGTGAAGCCTATCGGACTTACTCGGTGTCCGGAGAACGATGTCTTTGAAGCGCCGACCTTTAAGGTAGCCTAGGTAATGAAATCACAACTCTTTAGACTCAAAAATCAGTTCTCCTTTGTTGTGTTCGTTTTTAGCCATCGAACACCGCCTGGTCTCATGAGTGTTTAGGGAGTCGGCCTTTGCAATTCTCACATAAAGCGACCCTCACTTCCCACACTCACATAAGGTGATTTACGAACATATGGTTTCATGTAATCATTAAAACTTTGCTTAACCTTCACATATTAATCTTGTCTTTGTCAGGAATGGGTAAAACAAATTTAATGATGCTATCTTTATCTTAGTAGCAGTTGTCGCTTTGAGCGCGATCACGGATCTCCCTAAGTCAACTAAGGTAGGGTGTCGTATGATGACTTGTGGTGCCAAACCCATTCCCTTGATGTTTTGCAACCATCTCTCTAGTTAGGCATTTTTGTCGATGGATTATAGCTGTATCTTGACTTCGCATAGTCAGTGGTGATAATTCCACTAGAAAGGATTGTCTTCTTGTGTCGTATCGTCGGCGATAATGTGTCGAGACTTTCGCAGATTATACAATAACATTCCTTGCCCTTCTTTATTCTTGCTTGACTGTCACAATGTATACATACAACGAGCATTGGTTTAGGCCCGATGGTTTAGGACAATGTAACCACATCTCTGATATCACGAGTCAGTCTAGAAAGGGCATTTGCTCGGCTAAAAATGTAGATTGTCAAGGTGTGGATATGGTGATGCGACTATGTAGGGTCCACACCCCCGCCGGTGACACGGTGCCCTTGGGTGGCCATTTGTGGGGTCCACCCGCCCGTAACCAGGTGCCCTTGGGTGGGTCAACTCTGCGGGGAATATCATGCCCTCACTAGGCATTTTCACCGCCTCATGGGAACTCGAACCCCCGGGGCCAGAGCACAAGGTCGATAGAATCTCACTACCAGTGAGTAGCTCGGTTGGTACAGTAGAATACTCCCAGTGTGGCTCTGATCAAAGTTGTCTACGAGGCGAAAAAATGCTGAGGGGCGTGTGTTGCGGTGGACAGGTGCACCAGTGTTACGAAAGGGTGGTTGATGTAGGCTGAGCACCCGTGAACCTGATAAAGTGAGGTCCACCTATTCCCGTAACTCTTGGTTTTCCTTTCCGGTGGGTCCGCTCACGAGAATATCATGCCTGCACTGGCGTTTTAACATGTAGAGGCTCGAACCCGAGGACCGGGGCTTGGGTCCAATGGGAAGCATCTCTACTACCAACTGAGCTAGTAGCTCGGTTGGTACGAATCTTCGATGATTGAATAGGTCTGGGTTCAAATCTACGAGGCGAAGAGAACACGTGGGAATGAGGATATCGTAGTGAGCTTGCGCGGAGGAGTCAAGTGAGAATTAGTCCCCGCCGAAGGGTGAAGTGCTTTGATAAAAGCCTTGCTTTATTATGGGGTCGTGTGTGTGTTGTGAGTGTGGGTGACATGGTGTGAAGTACGTAACCCCTTTGGTGCCGCGGGTGGGTCATTTGTGAGGAATATCATCCACTCTGGCGTTCTTTGCACTAGTGAGGCCTCGAACGAGGACCGGGGGGCTTGGTCCGATGGGGAGCATCGCCGCCCGGTGAGTGTGGCTGGGTTGGTAGTGAAGATATGGTGGGCTGTAAGCCTGGTCTGAGTGTCTCTGAGGCGGCATGCTGGGGAAGGCATGTGCGTGAGTGGGACGAAGGAGCACCCGTGATTGCAGTGGTGGACCTTGATAGACCTGAAGGCGCCAGGTGGATCCATGAGGGTGTGGACCCCGTGTGCAGGAGTACTACCTGATCACTGAATGATTATTCTCATCCTTCCGCCGGCATGTGGAGTTTGTGTTATCGGATGTTTTGGTTTACTCGAGATTCGTCACATTTATCATTTGTTGTGTTACATTGTTGAAACTTTTGGAGCTTAGTTTCTTTCTTTATGAACTTGTTTGATTTGTTGGTCAATTATTAATGATATTGGTTTTCTTGACTATATCACATTTAGTTTTAATGACTTAATATAATTTTATAAAATGTATCTTGTGCCTGAAAACTCCATGTTGTTCACCTTTAAGCCCTATTGTGGCTTGATTGAGATTATTACTTTAAGCCTAGTTATTATTTGTTGTCAATTATTTCTATGTATGTATATAAAATCTTACTTTTATGTAGTTAACCTTTATACCTTTTTCATCGACAATGTAGGTTTTGATGGATGAACATGGATAATTTACTAATCTATTGAATGAGAATAACGTGGAAGTGAGTTTAACACTCAATCAGTAGAACAAATAAGTCAGTCTTCACCAATATCACCTCAAATAGAATCAACCACCAAAAGTTTGATGACAGCTTTTTGATTGAGAGGACTTCGTTTTGTCCCCAAAGGTATTGTGGCAAAGGGTTTGAGATTACTTCAACAAATACTAACCAGTCAGTTATGTCAATCAAGTTTCTTTGATGAATGGATTTGGTCTACAATTTAACTATACCAATAAATTTTGTGGTGTTTGACCAAATTGAAAGGTTGAATCAAAGTGGTACATTTGAGAAGACAAGGTATGAGTGTATTTTAGTACAAGTGTGAAAATATTAACATGATACATAATATTATTATCTGATTTTCTTTTATGATAGGTAGCATTATTGGCATAATTTTCAGGTGCAGTGATGCGAAAAAGTGTATAAGGAACTTCATAAATCCTTTTTCACATTTGAACATTATTTGGAATAAGGATTCTGATATAGCCCAAAAATGGATGGAAGTTCTCGGTCAAGAAACAAAAAACAAAAGTGGTCTGACTCTAGCAGCTCTAATCCTTGACACGGGGTGGTAAACATAGAAGATAGCAGTGGGGGCTTGGAGGCCAATGGTGGAAGGAAAGTTTGAAGAGAAGCAAGAAAGTCAGAGCAAACTCTGAGACAATAATTCAAGTTCAGCCTGTTTCTGAAATTGTTTGGAAGAAATGAAGGAGGAGAAAAAAGAAGATGAGCGGAGAAAGAAAGTCACTTACATACTGAATGAATTTGGTTCGTCGAACAAAGAAGTTAATTGTTGAACAAGAAGGTGGCTATTGAACAAGAGAAGGTGCAACTCGAGCAAATGAAGGAGAGCGTAAAATAATGTTGATAGATCGGTGTCTAATGCTATCAGATTCAAGTGGATATTTTAAGCGCACTCCATGAAATAAGTGGCAAAAGAAAATGTAGTTTTTTCTTGTTCATCGACTAGCAGCTTATGTTATTGGCTGAGTACAAATCTGAATAAATTGCTACTATGGCGATGCAATCTTTGCCCGGACTTTCTGGCGGTCTTTATGATCTCGCATAATCTCAGCGACATCTAACACGCTCATGGCGAGCATTCTTGTAGCTGACAGTCATCTTGAAGGAGACAAACCAATGTTTCCGCGGCATCCTTTTTGGACAAAGTATGGATCATAAACTTCCCATGTTGGATAGAATACGAGCACGTGATCGATTCGTGAACTTCCTTTGAAATAAATTTGGGGATAGGTAGCGATTTAGCAAAAATAATGGCGATAAAGTCTCGTACCCTTTCTTCGATTCTGAAAAATAAGCAGAATGACCTTGAATAAACCCACATTGTGGAACTATTCTCAGTATTGAGTTTCTCATTATATAGCAGCCGCTAGCATCTCCCGACACATCATCGGAGTCAAAATCACCTAAGAATAATCTTCATTTACCATCATAGCCATAACAAAGAAATATGAGTTCAATGCTAGTAAAATAAATTTGACTATCTGTATTAGGAAGAGGGAGGATCTGTTATACATTTTAAAAATATGACCGTTGTAAATATAACCATTGTAATATGACCGTTGTAAATATAGTGGATTGTAAATATGATGCGTTCAAAAAAAAGAAATTTAAAAGATTAAAATTTGTTGTGTACGACACGTCATCATGATGGCGCTTACGTGTTATGCAATGTGGCATTTTTTAATTATATTATTGAAAGTTAGTTAAAGTTAGTTGAAGTAGTAATCTATTTTGTTGAGCGTGGTTGGAGTAAATTTTAAAAAGTTGCTAGCTAAAATAGTTAATTGAATATTTAAATATATTTCAGTAGCTATTTTGTGAGTGTGGTTGGAGATGCTCTCACATGATCTTTGATACGAGCTTTTGTGCTTGTCCGATGATTTGCAGCCGGTTTTCTGAAACGCCATGGGTGAAATTTTAATTCCCTTTTTGAAGTGAAAGAAACAAACAAATGTCCGAGGAAAAAAATTTGCAAAAAATGCTTTAGAAACTCAAGTACCACATAAAACAATGGAAGAGGAGGTTAAAAGTTTTATTAACGGTTTATGAAGAAGAGCCAGTTTGAATTTGAAATTCAAAAAAAGGACGTCAGTGGACTCAAAGGTGACTTATTTGTGTGCTTGTCTCTTAATGGCTCATAAATTTTCATTATACCAAAGTGAATACAAATATTGGATACGCGTCGTTTTCTCTTGTCTTCAGCTAACTAGAAATTTTTAAAATTAAATGATTTTTGCTTCAATGGTAGAGGGACTTTAGAGATAGAAGTCGGTGACCGTTCTCAAAACCAATGATAACAAGGAAAACGGGAAGAGCACGTTTTATTTGTTTTTCAATTCTTTTGTTATGAAAAATATGAAAAACATATAAAACATTAAATTGGAAAAAAAAACAATTTTCAGAGAACATCAAAATAAATAATAGTTTTTAAATTCAAAGACAATGAGAACAAATAAAATATAAAGAACATATTTGGTTCTTAAATTTTTATTTTTTATTTAAAAAAATATAAAAAATACGAGGAAAACATTAAATTGAAGAGAATAACATTTTTTAGATAATACCAAAATGTTATTCCTTTGTGTTCCCTTCAAAAAATGTTATTTACAAAAAAGTTCATAACATAGGATTTAAGTTAGAAAAAATTATTCTTGAGCTCAGGACAGGATATTTTATTATTAAATTGTTATCTTTTCATAAAAGGAAATTTGAAAAAACAGTATTGATTTTAAATTTTATTTTCTTCTTTTTCCTTGTACTTTTTAACTTTTGTAAAACAAAGCTCTTAAGTGCTTCCCAGCCATAATGGGTCGAGTATGACCTCGAGAAGCAACGTTTCAAATTTGAATTTGGACTTATAGTGTAACGTATTCACTTATGTGAAGTTTCTTCTGAGCTTCCTAAAGTCTTTAGTTTACTCATAAGAAGAAGACAATCGTTATCATCATGAGAGAGAGAGAAGAGAGAATCTTGATTTTTATTATTCTTTCAATAATTATTTAAATTCCTGATGGGGTATTATTGCAAGGATGGAAAACCTATCAAAAAAATGGGATAGAACAAAAGAAGAAATCAGATCATGACATTTAGTGAGGAGAGAGATCAATTCATCTTTAAATGATTGAGACTAATCTACAAAAAGAAAAAAATATCCCACTTAGGTGAGATGGTTGAACCTATGCTCTCTTTTACATATTATAATGGTCTCGAGGTTAGAACCATAGAAAGCCGGTTGTTTTTATGTTAGAACTTTAATAAACTCTTACATGGTCCCTATGGCTAGTATGAGGATTAGTCTAAATATGATATGTCTTAAAAGAAGAAAAAGTAAATGTTATCAACCCATAGCCCTTTTTTTGGTATTAAAGGCCTAAAGTAAAAATTCACCAGTGAATTAGCTCTATTTAGGATTCTTGGGCTAGGGAGGCCCATGTAGTGAGGAAGTCTGGGGAGAGGGGTGGATTTTGGGGTAGGCCTTGGTGAAGAAATTGGAAAGAAATTTTGGGGAATGATATTGCTTCTGCTGCTTTGCAGGCTTCTCCTCACAGCTTGATCACAGGGAGAGATTCACTGCTCAAGAGCCATGATTTTGAGGCTCTGCGGGTAGTCCCTCGAGACCAGATTCTCGGGCCCAGGCCTGTAGTCGGGTGCATGACAATAGTTTCCCTATGTTAAGTCCGCTTCTTTTATGGTATTGGTGGTTCCATTTGTCCTCTTCATGAATTAATGTTGGTTTTGCCTCCTGCCTTGATAGCTCGTACGTATTTTTGGAGCTGGTCGTAGCTGTGAGAATATTTGAGACGTTGGATCGTCATCATCTGCATCTGCGTGAAAACGACCTCAATGATGAGCATATGTGGGCAATGATTCTTGAATGCTGAAAGCAAGAGAAGAAATAATCTCAAACTCAAAACAAAGTTTGTAATTATTGCAAAACAAGTTAGACAACAAAAAAGCAGAAAAATATATGATTAACTTTTACAAATATGATTTGCTTATTCTCAAATAAGGGCAATGATTAGTTCTTGAATGCTGAAAGCAAGAAAGAAGAGATCTCAAACTCAAAAACAATTTTGGTAATTGTTTCAAAAACAAAAAAAAAAAAAACAAGTTTGACAACAAAAAATAGGAAAATATGATCTTTGGGAGCATATGGAATTTACCTTTACATTAGTCAGTCTACATGGTGCTCCTCTAGGAAGGCTGATGAACTCCATGAGTTCATACGTTGGGTGATAATGGCCAACTGTATGGCCCCTTATTACTTTGAAACCAAATTACGGGAAAATCACGGGTTAAAGGTGTGTTTGGATGATGATTAATAGCCATGACTGGGTGGTATAAACATACCTCGAGAACTCCATCATGGGGCGACCAATCTTCGAGTACGGTGTTAACTCCTCAGCGAAAACACGAGTCTTTGAAACTTGCCTTTATTCTTTTGCGCTTTCACATACTGATTTCTCCATGGTTACTTGGGACAAATCAATTGGAACCCTCTGTGGTATTCTGGCTCTGGCCATTAGCCTTAGACGAGCTTCCCGTAGTTTACAATCACTTCATATGCTTCCACTCTCTTTCTCTGACCGCGATAGATATAACGACATTAACAAAAGCGAAATCGATTTCATCATTTCTTGCACATCAAAATTAACCATCAGAAGATGTAATGTAGTATAGTGACTATTTGGTTCATGTTTTTACGCGTTCTTGAAACGGTTTTAACCACGAAGATCTGAAAACTCTTCTTGTTCATTGAATTTAGTGTTTTTGTATTCTTTGTGTTTCATAACAAAAAATCCAAACCAAACATGTTTCCTTGTTTTTTTGTTTTGAGAAAAAAAAATAGTTTTCAAACATCAAACAAGCGGACCTATGGTTTTCATGCAAAAATTCATTACCGGATGATTTTCTATAGAATATAAGAAGGTGTTGTCGATATTAAGGTGAGCGAGAGGCTATGTCCCGTGAAAATTCTATTTGATATATCGTGCTTTCGGAGTGGTTGATAATGCCTACTTTGGAGCGAGGTACTTGATGCATTGCCGTTCTCCCCGAAACAGGTTCTTGAGCATTTCTAGGTTTACTTCCTTGCCATCACAACATCCTTCATTTTCCAAGAGAAAATAGAAGTTAAAATAAAATTCATTTCATTAGAATCTGAAAAACGTTAGTGCTTTGATAGAAAGAAAAGGTTAGAGGACTACTAACATGGAACCGGACATGTAATACAAGTGTGGGTGTGTCATAGCGCGTGGCGTGGATCCAATCTATATAACACAAGAGGTGATTATTAACAGGTTTCTCATTTTCAAATGTTTGGGAAGATTTGAATTGAATCAAATCGATTCTGAGCTTTTCTGAGTGACTCGTGATCAATTTACCAAAAGAAAATGATTGAATTTAGCGTGTGGGTTGGCTCTGCTTCAAGCCAATGTCTAAGTGCTAGTTTCGAGCATTCTGGTCATGGGCAAGCCCTTCACAACCTCGATCTGAAAAAAAAAAAAAAAAGGCAGAAGATGATATATCATAAAACAAGTTAAAGAATTGGCCAAAGGTTCATAATAAGTGAAAAAATGGATTGTTTTTATGGCATACTAACAAAGTACTACCATAGAAGTAGTACCTTGGCAGCAGAGTCCTTGCTCATGCCTTTAGCTTGGCAGTTTTAGTTTCCAATGTTTAATATGACAGACTCTGTGGGTGTTGCAAAGTCAGTGCCTTCCACAGTATCGGCAAGATTAAAAGCAGGGTTCGACCGGGGACTAATTACAGTAACTTTAAGCCAAGCGGAGAAAGAAAATAACAAACGGGCTCTTGACAACTCTGACCCTGGTCTGCAAAGTTCCTCTCTGATTCGAGTAACTCTTGACTGCAACTTAACGAGTACTGGCCATCGAAGCTGTAAGCAGGCCGTGGAAGGGAACAAGATGAGGCGGGGGTGGGTAGGGTCTTTGCGGGGTTCGCTTTCTTTGTCCATTCATCACCATTTTCCCATGAATGAAATTCTCTCCCACCAAACACGACTAACGCAGCTTGAATGAAACAATAGTTTGAGCTTTAGTCTTTTGATCTCTGATGCTCCCAGTTGTCGATTCTTGATAACTACCTCATCAGAGCCATCGAGGTGGATTATGTTATCGAGTCTCTTTTCATGAAACTATGGTTCTTAGCATTGTCTCCCCATCGTGGACTTGAAAGCCGCGGACCTTACTATGGCTGCATCCATTTTCGTGGGGAACCAAAAATGAACCATTTCCTCAAAATTGCTGTCGGTTGGGAAAGATGAAGGAAAGAAAATGACTAATCCCATGGATTCTAGCATTGATTCATCAAGGACCAACTTTGTTTCACAAGATTGCATATCAATTCAACTTCAAAACAAAGAAACATTTATTCGATCAGTTGATCAACGAAGGAACTCATTACAGATTATGGCTCAGATTTTAAAATCGAATTCAACCATCAGTGCACATTCCATCTCATTCTAAGTGAAATCTGTACTAAATGAATAAATTCAGCTCCTTGATTCTAAAAAACCCCAAAATCTCTGAGATTTAAACTCACATTCACAAATTTTTAAAATTTGTCAGCAGAAAATCTAAGCAGAGAGAACAAAAAAAACACAAAAATGAGCAATCAAAAAAACAAATAAGATTTTTACCACAAGCTTTGTATATGTAAAGAAGGTGAATGAATTCCTAAACATCACCATCCTCCCCCATTTATATACCAATAATTAAGGAAAAGAACACAAAAATAAAAAGCAAAAAGAGGAAAATAGATCCACCTAGACCCGTCTTTACAATCGAACAAAGACTGACAACGAGTAAACCAAGAATAAAAATCGTGCTGAATGGTCACGGGAGTGTGTTTTCCTTTCCCATCAGGCGGAGGTTAATCTCTTGGATGGAAAATAGAAAATAGAAAATGGAAAATGGAAAATCAGTGTGAAAACCAAACAAGCTGAGGCTTTCCGCTTGTGAGCCCTTGAAGGACTCTAGGAGTTGAAGGGTTCAAATTGTTGGAAATAAACCTAAGACGAATATTTTCCTTGTTGATTTAACTGTTAATTAATAAAAAATGACCAAGAAAATAATATGCCAAGGGGGATAATCACAAAAAACGAGGAAGAATTTTTAACATTGGAAAACCTCCCCAAAGTGAAAGAGGAAAAACCCACGGGACCTTTGTGAGTCCACCCAAATATCCTATAATAATTTAGGTACAAAACACAATTCTAAAGCCGGTTCAGCACCTGGTTTTCCAACTGTCGAAGATGAACTTCAAGATCCCAAAAACAATGAAATCATCTAAATATAGTGAATAAAAATAATAGGCATATCTTCATGAATTAATGTTGGTTTTGCCTCCTGCTTGATAACTCCATTTGTATTTTTAGAGCTAGTCATGTGACACCCAACCAGGGGTCCCATTGACCCACATAAATCAACCTCTTGAAAACACAGTGTGGTGTCTCATATCATGAGACCCATACATGAAGTAAAATGACCCACAATAGGGCCCATCATCATACTCGTCCATATGGTTACAAGACCCATACATTTCCCATAGATCCAGAGAGTTTATTACATCACTTCTAATACAAAACATATGTAAAACTAGTTAGTTTCTAATATATACAAAACAATCAAGGCCCGCAGTTCGACCCGCTTCATAATCAGGCCTCTAGGAGCGTCGTCTACTTCTCCTTGTCTGTGCACAGGGTCCAAGCGGGGTGAAGCTAACGCCCAGTAGGGGATAAATCCTATAAGCTATTTCCTTTAAATTGCATGTAAATGATCTGTTTCACGGTCAAACCAACAGCAATCTATGCATACATGTTATCCCATCATGGAAAAATCTACATGCATGTATGAGACGACACTCTACATACTTAAAGTGGTCAACCTCAGGCCACCATGATACAGATACCGATGGGAAATCGTCTTGATGGAGTTTTGACTCTCATCTACAACTTAGTAGTCTGTGATATTTATTTAATGAATTTACATGTCTTTTGAGCATTGAACTTGAGGTCTCACATGGGTCTCTTACACCCTCCGACAATTTTTAGGCTTTCACCGGTGGATCACATTGTCTAACCAGGTTTGGGCTTTACTTTGAGAAAATTATCTATCACTGTACTACTCTGACACATTTCATTTTTTCATTTTTGTTTTAAACGCTGTGGAACTCAATTGGACTTCGTCCCATTCCCAAGCCCACACGATTCAACACAAAATGCGAGTCACTAAATCAGTACCATGCACTCATATAATGTGGTGTTACCGCACCTGATACAATGCAATTTTTGTCATTTGCCTCGAACCCTGACCAATGTATGAAGACCTCAACATGGACTATTCACGTACACTTTGTGTGATATATGAACACTCATGTTTAATGCATACAAGAATTTCATATATTCAGTTCAACATCAGCAAACATGCAGTCTGTGTTAATATTCCACACGTTCAAATGGTACATCATAGCCATGCTACATCTTTGTCATTAGGTTCATTCATATCAACACATCTTCAAGCATGTATTAATACCCATAATTCCCACCATTGCCAGGCAAGTAATTCCATAACTCATCATTCCCAAGCTGAGACATAGTATGTCAATCTCATATAGCTGCTACATGCCAAGTGGCCATGTTCAACAACACATTACAACCCAATGTTTTTGAAAGCACTTGCCCATATTGATAACAATTACTCAGTTTTTTCGGCACAGATGTGAGCACCTATTCAACTGACTAACCCCATGGCGATTCTGGACTCCATGAACTTTCATAGAGGTCAAAATTTTAAATCGGAGTTAGGACGGAAAGTTATGCCACAAGCAACCTGAAATTTAAAACCGGAAAATCTGCATGTTAACCATACGAAAGCAATGATCTGAAGCAGTTTCTTCGGTCTAGAACCAGAAAAATTCTGCATATTGTTAACCATGCAAGCAATGATACACCAAACTGATTTTCTTTGATCTAAAAACCAATAGATTCAACATGTTAGTCATGCATGAAAGCCAGTCGGCATTTTTCATACATATAATAAGCAAACTGAATTTCTTCAGTCATAAAGCCAGAACATTCTACTGTGTTAGTCATGCATACAATAATACCATGAGAAACTGAGTTTCTTTGATCTAAAAACCAAAACATTCTGCCTGTTGGTCATGCATGGAAGCAGAAAATTTGCATGTTTTCATATACGATAATACCCCAAACTGAGTTTTCTTTGATCTAAAAACCCAAAGATTCTACATGTTAGTCATTATGAAAGCCAGAAATTCTGCATGTTTTCATTCATGCATTAATACACCCAAATTGGATTTCTTCAGTATAAAAACCCAGAACATTCTGCATGTTAGTCATGCATACAATACACGGGCAGGTTTCAGTCTAAATACCAAAAAAAAAAAAAAAAGCATGTACAACATCACAAATTCAGTCTTCAAACCCAGAAAATTCAGCAAGTACAACATCACAAATTCAGTCTTAAACCAGAAAAATTCAGCATGGACAACATCACAAATTCAGCATGTTATTCATTCAAACAATCATAGCAAACTCAACCAAATGTCATTTCTGCCCCGAACAGGAAATAACCAAGAGGAAAGATCCCTCGCACTCTTGTAGTGTGTGGGATCAAATTTGGAATCCTCAAACTAGCAACCATGGAAGTTTGCAGCTCCTCCTCGTTCTCTTCTTTTCTTCCTTTTCTGGTTTCCTTGCTTTCCTTCTCTTCTCTCTTTTATGATTTTCCTCTCTTCCTCTAGGACCTGATCTAACCAGCGGAAGAGACATGGTTCCTGATTCTCCACTACACAAGACCAATTATCATGGTGTGACCCCATGGTACAATATGGCAAGTGTCACCCATGCCAGAAGCCATGCTGCTTCTTCCCACTGGTTGCATGCATTCTAGGAGTACGACAGTACTTAGGTGCCGCGTTTCCCAAATCCTTGTGCCGATGGTTGTGCATGTCTTGATTGCTGTCACCTCAAATATAAATCAGTTGTTGTCTGGTGGCGACCATTTGTTTGGTTCTACTAGATTTCGCGAGATGATTCTGATGGCGTGATCCGTTTCATCATCGAGGTCTGAAGAAAAATCTAGGGTTTGTTTCATGCGTCTAGACAAAGAATTACCGGTGTTCGTTTTCAAAAAGGAAAAAATAATAATACTCTTTCGAGTTTCTAAGTCTTTGCTTCTTGAGGAGCCATTTTGACGTTGGATCGTCATCAAAATCTCACTTTGCACATCTTTTTGGCAACAATATAATGTTGGGTATATATAGAGAATGATTTGTTCTTGAATCTTTGAAAGCAAGAGAGATGAGATGATCTCCAAACTCCATGAAAACAAGTTTGGTAATTGTGCAAAATAAGTTTGACAACAAAAGCGAGAAAATATATGATGTAAAAATATGATTTCTTGTTCTCAAATAAAGTACGATGATTAGTTCTTAGTCTTGAAAGCGAAAAGAAGATCTCAAACTCAAAACAAGTTTGGTAATTGTTTCAAAAACAAATAATAAAAACAAGTTTGACAAAAAAAAAAAAAAAAAGCAAAAAATATGATCTTTGGGGCATATGTGGAATTTACCTTTACATTAGTCAAAAGTGCATAGTGCTCCTCTCTCTAAAACGTGAACTCATGAAGTTCTCCTGCATTTGAGGTGATAATAGTGCTGTGGCCATATTGCATGACCAAATTACAGGAAAATCACGTTAGGGGTGTGTTTGGATGATGATTAATGGCCATGGTCCAGTTGGTATGAATCATACCTCCAAAACTCCATCATGGGCAACCAGTCTTCCAGCTACAGTGGTAGCTCCTCCAGCGAGTGCTGAAACTTGCCTTTCTTCTTTTCTGCTACATACATATTGTTCGAGTATTTTTATCATATCAACATATCTTCAGGGTTATTTCTCTATTCGTTGTAATTTGTAATTATTCTTATATTCATAGTAGAAGTTTTTCTCCTTTATACATAGTTTTTCAGTAAAAGTTTCATGTAAATAGTGCTTTTCTTTTTTCATATTTTATTATTGTGTCATTGAATTCAACAATTGTGTAGATTTCATATGCTTTGACCTTAATAAATGCATGATGGTTGTAAATAACAAGATAGAATCCATACTCATATATATATATATAACATTATAAACTTTTTAATAAATAAAATTACAATCACCTTAATGTAATACATAACATTCTATACAGTGTTACATATGTTACATCTCGCAAAGGCTTTTTCTTTTTTTTTTTGAAGCATGATGTGGATATCTATACACATTCTTTGTGTTCTAATATGAACTTTTATTTGTGAAACTTAGGTCTTTGTCTGTGAGTTGGTTTAAAATAGACAAATCAAAAGTTATTTATTAAAACTAATCTCTTGCAGAGTCATCTAGAAAATGTCCTTTTCGAATTAAAAATGCCCTTGAAGTGCAAAGATAAATCCCTACATGATACTTGACATTCTCTCATCCATCAGAGTATAACTGGGGTGTAAATAAGTAAAGCTACTCGAACTTGATCTAGAATACTCAGAATTTGACTCAGAGATTAAAGAACTTGGATTCGATAGTTGTAGTCGAGGTTAAGTATCACAATACCCAGTGGAGATGCTTGTTAGTTTAATTGAGCTGAGTTTATTAATTAAAGTCGGAACTCGTCGATTTCAAATCGAGTCGGTATAATTGTTATTAATTTTTAATTGATTCCAGTTTTGTTGAATCAGTTTGAGTAACTCGACTATTTACGAGGATTGCGTTCAAACATCAAAGAAAAAAGTTTGATCGGGTTTTGAGGTCTAGTATGAGCTTTGAGTTTTTATCGGAGTGAGTTAAGTGTTGACCCTTTGTGTCAAATTAGCTCGACTCGATTACACCCAATTATAACTATATCCTTATTAGAATTTTTTCTTGAAATGCTATCTTTTGTACATCCTTAATTTAAAAATAATCTAGTTTTACAAATAAGTTTTAGATTGTCCCCTTTAAACTATTATCCTTTATATATTTGATCTTACAATTTGATATCTAAAATACAAATAGAATCATATATTTGGATAGGGGTTGCTATATGATATTCATTTCAAAACAAAAGGATTTATAACCAGCTATGTATGCCTGGAATTCTTTCGGGCTCGTTTGGAACCAGAAAAATACCAGAAAGAAAAAACTAAGAAAAATAATTTTCTCATGTTTAATTTCAATGTAGAAAAATATAAGAAAAATCAAATATAATCATAATTTTGATATGTTTTAAATTTCTTATTCTTTATATAATAGAGATAAACAAATAAAATAAACTTGAATAATATATATAATTAATTTATTAAGTTTAAACCTATTTTTATTTTCCTATAAATTTTATTTCCTTCCACTTTTTCTCTATATTTTCTTTTTTTACTACTTTCAGATATGAGGTGGCAATTAGTGTCTGAATTTGAAGTGAGCTGATCGACATTGGTAGAACAGTGAGCTTATTAAATTGGCCTTGTTTTAGACCTAAATATAGCAATGACGACCACCAAAAATCCAAGTGAGTCAAGACCAAATTGCCTTACTCAAAGCAAATTTTGTGGACAGGACCGAGCAAGGCCTAATTGGCACGGTTTTTTGAATCGATAAATTAATGACCACCCTTTAATTCGGGTGGAGCATTTGGCCAATGGAGTCGAGCAAAATTTCCACCTCTACTTTAGAGTTCTATTGAGCCTAACTTTGTATAAGCATTGTAAATCATGAAGATTCTTGGGTTAGAAAGACAATATCTATATTGTTCGACATTAGTTCATTGGTAACAAAGGCGAAAAATAAATATATTATCATTGCCCATGTTGAGAACAAAGCACATCATAGTTTCGAAACTTATCGAATTTTGTGTTTTTTTTTTTGTCGAAACTTGTTTATGAGTTTGAGATCTCTTCTTTCTTTATTGCTCGAAACGAATCATTGCGATATTTGGCTCAATAATCATAGTTTCTAGAAGCATCATTTACCTTTTGTTGTCGAAGCTTGTTTTTGATTTTGAATCTCTTCTTTCTTGCTTTCAACGCTCGAGAGGAATCTATTACCCATATTTGAGAACAAGCAAATCTTACTTTCTAAGCATCACATTTCTTTTTTTTTGTTGTCAAACTTATTTTCATTGTTATGGTTTAAAACCATTGCAAAACTGTTTTTGTTTTGAGTTTAGAATCTCTCTTTATTGCTTCCGACATTCAAGAACAAATTGCCCGTATTTGAGAACAAGACCAGAAACATATTTTCTATAAACATCATTTTCTGCCCTTCTTTGTTGTCAAACTTGTTTTTCTTTGTAATGGTTTTTTGGAAACAATCATATATATGGAATGTTGGAATCAATGTGCGGAAATGGAAGAGATAGAAAAGAGATGGGAGCTACATCAGAAGAAAGAGGAGTTTCTGTTGGCTTTTCCAAGAAGAAAGGCAACGGTGGGAACAAATACTCAGACAAAGGGATGAGAATGGAAAGAAAGAAATGAAAGAAAGGAAAGAAACAATGCGAAAAATTTGAACACAACAATAAAGTCATGATGGCAGAGCTGAGATGAAGAGGTGCTTTCATTCTTAGAAAAGGAATGCTGGATGAGCTATTATGTTGAAAGAAGCGAGAGGGGTTTAAGAGAAATATAATTTATGAAAGTTCAGTGAGATTTGGGAGATCATGGTGGAAGAGACTGGGGAGTAGAGGGGACAATAATTCTGATAAAATTACTGGATTGATGATGTGAGCACAACAGACAAAATCATGTGAACAATATCTATGTCTTTGGTGGTTGTATGAATACCCTTGGTGCTAGGCAAGATCGATTGGTCACTTTGGCCAATGATTGTGCCTCATGATAGTTGAGTGTAATCACTCCTCCTCCTCTTAATAAAAAGCTCAAAACCACTTGTTGAATAATTACGTGTTAATTTCTACGAGTCTTTTGTCAACGGTTTCATAGGTGTGGTTTTTAGTTTAGTTTATCAAATAATTGAAATAGTTTGATTTGTATAATGGATTTAGTAGGAGGCTGTGAAGCTGTTTGGTTGCATTGAATTGATTGAATCAGGGTGTGTATGTCCCTTTAGTCACCACCAACACAGCCATGGAGATTGTAGAGGAGAATCATATGAACAAACCTTCACATGAATCTCACAGAATCAATCAAAAGCTAAGCAGAAACTCCCCTCAGTATGCTCCTCGCACTCCTTCTCCGAGGCCTTTAATGGAGGATACTCGATTATAGTTAAATGAAATCAAGGCAATCTCTAATAGCATTACAAGCGATCTTGGTTCTTATACCCCATCGGTTAAGCTGGATCTTTACCTGTAGCAATTGAGATAGAATGAATTGGATTAAGTCCAACAGAGAAGAATATTTTTATTCATAATAAATGTATCTTTTACATGTACGTGTTATAGAGATATTAGAAGATCCTACAATCAAGCTATTCTATAATTAAGTTATTTGCTATTAGGGAAATCTCTTAACTAGGAAATAGTACAATAATGTAGGAAGTGCAATAAAGATCTTTGACTGGTAATCCAATATCACTTAACCCCTCCGCCCCAGTTGTTAGATGTCACACCTTCTTGCCACAACACCCCAATTTTTCGACTTGGCTCTTTGTAGTGAGGATATCAGCAATTGATCTTGGTCAGATGTTATGAGCAACTCGATAAATTTTCTCATCCAATTTCTCCTTAATGAAGAATCTATCTACCTCCAGATGCTTTGTACGATCATGTTGTACCGGATTTTGAGAGCAATATCATCTTTATTATCACAATAAAGCCAAGATCGATTCTCCTATCTGATGTGATCCATCAATAAAGTCTTAGCCACAATGCCTCACATATTCAAAGTGTCATACCCTTAAATTCGACTGTGCGCTTGAGCGTGCAACAACATTCTGTACCTTATCCATGTATTGAGATTACCACCTGCAAGGTGAAATATCCCCGAAGTAGATCGTCATCATCTATTGCTTCAAAGCTTGATCCCAGCATCACTATATGCATCCACATACGACAAATCTACATTTTTAGTGAACAAGAATACCCTTTTCTGAAGCGGACTTGAGATACCTTAAAATGCGCATAACTGCATTCATATGTTATTCTCGAATTATATAAAGCGGCTAACAATCCTCAATACATAGGCAAGATACGTTCGAGTGAGACTAAGTACATCAATCTTCAGCGACCATGATATCCTTTATCCAGCGGGCACACGATTAATTCTCAACATAACTGATCAACCTTCTCTGGTGTATCGATTAGTTGACATGCGACATACTAGTTTCTAACAAATCTAAAGCATATTTTTCTTTGAGACAAGAAAAAATCCCTTTATCGAATCGAGACACTTGATCCCAAGAAAATATTTCAAGTGATCGAGGTCTTTCATTTTGAATTAAATGACAAGTAACTGTGAAACCCCTTCCTGTCAAGGTCATTTCCTGAAACCACCATGCCATCAACGCGTACAATAAAGGCGGTGATCAACATAAAATTGAACAAATTACCCGGGGTTTCTTTATATGAATCGACAATTAAATTGTAATAAACTTCGAGAAAAATGGATTAAAAATCAAATGAGTTTTAGACTCATCTATGTAACATCAGTACCTCTTTTGTCATGACATCTGCAAAGACACATCATGATACTTGAGAGTGTCAGCTTGTTGTGGCGTTTATGAATGTACCGTGCTGACCAAAACAGGTGGTAAGTTTGGACCGGCCCCGGGCAACAATTGCTTCAATGAGGCACGGGATGGTGTCAGGAAATCCAATAGTGTTGGAAGGTACTCGATTCAATCAAATATCTTCACCAAAAGGTAAAGTGCGTGTCCCCCGATGGGATAAAGGCATATGTGCTTCTATCAATGAAGCATGAGTTCCTCCAACAATTGTGATTTTCATCCTTACCCCATTATGTTGGGGTGTGAACAAGTAGTTTGATGAATGATATCATGGGCTTCAAATGCAGCTTCAATTCAAAACTCAAATATTCTATCCATCCTTATAGCAGGCAGACCTATGCATTATGCGACTACAAACCATTTTATGAAATTTGAAATAACAAGTTTACTTCTGCATGGACTTCATCAAACATGCCCAGTCATCCTGTTAATCATCAATAAAAGTAAAAACGATACGATCCGTCAGTGGCAAATTTAGATGAGCCCCGAACATCATAATGTATGATCATAAAGGCTGAGACTTTGTTCAAAAGTTAATGGAAACCCGAGGAACATGATGGCTTTGCAAGTTCTAAACACATCACATTGGAAACTAAGAGACATCAAAGTTTGCAAATAAACTAAATAATTCTTATGTAACGAGAAGCATGCCCGCATCGTCGATGCCATAACCATATCTCAGTTTCCCTTTTCCAAACCCCCAATCTTTTTAAAGCTTGGCCATAACTCATCTTAACTTTTAGACACAAAGTCCGAATAATATAGCTTCCCTCGCCCTGGCACCACCCTGGCTTGATAAGTTTGCCTTGTCAGGATGTCCGCCAAATACCTGATATTCGAGCTAAAAATGACAGCACCGGGGAATAAAGGCTAGGTGGTTATTTTAGAAAGCTTGACAAAGATTATCGGTTCAAGAGGGAACTTGACCAAGCAGAATCTAGAGATTCAAGGTGTTAGTGAGGACAAGCAAGGATCCTTCCCCCGATAATCGGAATTGAGGCCCTGCGTGGCGGGTGGAAACCGAAATGTTGTGAGGAAGATTTTAGAGAGGTGAAGGCTTGTCTAAAGATCAGTGTCATATGATCAGTAACCTTTGGAATCAATTATCCATGCACTATTAGAAACAAGTGTATAAATATTTAAAACCTTACCAACATTACAGTTTGCTGCTGTAATGCCGGACTTTCACGCTATCATCCTACAATCTTTGTTTCAACAGTGCCGTCAGTAAGAACCTTATTGTAATTCTTGGCACCAGAATCGCGGCTATGATCCCACCACATTCCTAGATATCCCCACAGAGTTCATAGCATCGACTTTTTGTTTCACCAGTTTGATCACAGTGAGTGCATTTGTATGATGATTTGTCTCCGCCATTAGCGATCTTAGGATGGGCGGGCCTTTTTGGTCTTGTTGTTGTTGAGGGCCGGTTTAACAAATAGGTTCAGTCACCATGGCTAAAAGCGAATTTTCAGGTTGTCCGTACATCACCCCCGTCTGAACATCTTCATGGCGAACTGAGTGCCAACACTCTTCTTCAAGGATGAGATCCTTCTTCAAGATTTTGCGTGCACTTATAATCACCCTTTAATCGAAAAGATATGCACCCTTGTCGTTGAAGCGATTTTGTGCGGATGCCCAATGTTGTCTCATCACCCATGTACATATCACGATTATCCAACTCGCGAAGATTTGGTCGATTCTCCCATAATATATAGAGAAAGTGTTTTGCCATTTTGTTTTGCGAAAGCCCTCTGATTAAGTGAAAACCTGTCATTCATCACTCCCGTCATAAAGAGCTTTAGGCGAGCTTTCCAAATATCTTGTGGGTGGGTAAGCGGATAATATCAAACTTCATAATCTCAGGGACATAGACATCAACAACGATCTTTTAACCTTGATTGTCGAATACCCTTTTCTGCAGCCTTAAATATATATGGTGTGACGATGTGCCACGAATGAAGAAAGTTTCTCCTCTTCGTGATTTGAATCTCTAACATTTTGAGACCACAGTCATTGTTGGTCTCATTCAATACAATTACGAGATTGAATGATGAACCTTCATGTTGAATAATGATACGGTAGATTTGGTAATGACGTTCAGAATCTGACACTCATGGTTTAAGGATTCAAAAGAGAAAAGAATGATTTAAGGGTTTAAATTGGCTTTGATGATACCAACTTGTAAGATAGAAGAATATTTTTATTCATAATAAATGTGTATCTTTACATGTACATATTTATAGAGAGATATTAGAATCTGCAATCAAGCTATTCCTATAATTAAGTTATTTTCTAACAGACAAATATCTACAAACTAGGAAAGAATATAATAGTAATAGGAAAGAATTACAATAGATAATCTTTGACTATTAATCCAAATATACATAACAAACGCAGTGGTTCTTATACCCCATCAGATTATGCTCTTGAGATCTTTACCCACACGAGCAATTGGATAGAATGAATTGGATAAATCCAAGATTATCTGTTCTGATTGGAATTAATCAAATAGGCAACTCATAATTGTCTTGATTATATACTACAAAAAAATCGAATTGGAAAAGTCATGGGGAGGAACTGGTTGTGTTTGAGGGTATATAGTTTTGGTTTTGGATTATGGATTTTTATGTACTTTGTTTACATCCATTAATGTGTATACAAAATAGAGATATGAACTTGTTTTCATGTTTAGTTGGTGTGAATGAATCGGTGTAGATTGATTTGAAGAGTTAATCATCTTGTTTCCTTAATTTCTAAATCATGACTATTATATATAGGAGCTTGGAAACGGGTTTTTCATTTTTTCCATGATATGTTATTTTCAGTCTTCTTCCATAATATGTTAATTTTCAGTCTTTGCTACCAATGAACTAATCTTGAACAATATGAATGTTAATATTTTCGAACCTAAGAATCTTCATGATTTTTACAATGCTTATACAAAGTTAGGCTCGGTTTAGAACTCAGAAAGTAGAGGTGGAAATTTTGGCTAGACCCATTGGGCTAGCCTGGCCTCGGAATTAGGGCCAGGCCATTAATTTATTGACCAGCAAGGCGGAATTAGGCCTTATAGTCCGTCCATAAAAATTTTACCTTTATAAGGCAATTTGGCCGAACATGATTTTAATGGTGGTAGGGCTGCTATATTTTAGACGAAAAACAAAGGCCAGTGGCCAACTCTATTCCAGTTATTGTGTTGGCTCAATATTTCGACCATTTTAGAATTACCTATGGGAAGAGTAGTAAAAAGAAAATATGAAAAAAAAGTGGAAGGAAATAAAATTTATAAGGAAAATAAAAAATAGGTTTAAACTTAATAAAATTAATTATATATATTTATTCAAGCTTATTTATTTTATTTGTTTATCTCTATTATATAAAGAGGCAAAAGAAATTTAAAAAATATATCAAATTATGATTATATTTGATTTTCTTTATATTTTTCACATTAAAGAAATTAAACATGAGAAAGTATTTTCTTAGTTTTTTCTTTCCTTGGTATTTTTAGGGTTCCAAACGAACTGAAAGAATTGTGCATACATAGTATAAACTTCTTACATTTTCGAAATGAATATCATGTAACCCAAATCAAATATAACATTCTATTTGATACATATTAAAGAAAAATTGTAAGATCTCAAATATATAAAAGAGGATAATAGTTTAAAGAGGACAAATTCCAAAACTTGTTTGCAAAACTAACATTATTTTTAAATCTAAAAGGATGTACAAAAGATAGCATTTCGGAAAAATTCCCGGCTAAGGATATAGTTATAATTAGAGTTATGTCGAGAATTCGGGCTAATCGATGCAGGTGTCAAACCGCGAACTCAATTAGATAAAACTCAAAGCTCATACTGGAGCTCAGAGCTCGAGTCAAGCTTTTTTTTTTTGGATGTTTTGAGACTCAACTCAAATAGTCTAGGAGTTACTCAAACTCGACTCCAACAAACTTGAATCAATTAAAGTGTAAATAATTATAAACTCGATTGAAATGGGCTCAAGTTCGACTCAATTAATAAAACAGCAAAGCTCAATTAAACTAACAAGCATCTCCAATTGGGTATTGTGATACTCGAACTCGACTTGACAAACTACTCAAACCCAGCTCGAACTCTGAGTCAAATTTGAGTATTCTGATCAAGTTCGAGTAGCTTTACTGTTACCCCTAGTTATAATTTGTTGGATGAGAGAAGATGCACGTTATCATGTAGGGATTTATCTTTACTTTCAAGGAGCATTTTTAATTCGAAGTGACATTTTCTAGATATTTCTCTTGCAAGAAGATTAGTTTACAAATAACTTTTGGATTTTGTCTATTTTAAACCAACTTCTCATGAACAAGGCAGAAGCTTCACAAATAAGCTCATATTAAGAACCTGAAAGAAAATGTGTGAGATAATTTGATGTCGTAGCTAAAAAAAAAAAAAAAAAGCCTTTATGAGATGTGGAACATATGTAACATCAATAGATATTATATTTTACATTAAGGTGATTGTAATTTTATTTTATTAAAAAAGTTTATAATGCTATATATATATATATATATATATATATATATATATATATATATATATATATATGAACTTAATGTTGAGTATTTACAACCATCATGATTTGTTAAGGTCAAAAAGCATATAAATCTACACAATTGTTGAATTCAATGACACAATAATAAAATATGAAAAAAAAAAAAAAACACCATATTTTGAGAGCCGCTAGGAAAAGCGCATAGACAGGCTTCATGAATATAAAAATATTACAAATTACAACGGAATAAATAACCTAGTATATGTGTTGATATGATAAAAATACTTGATTTCAATATGTATGTAGCAGAGAAAGAAGAAAGGCAAAGTTTGGCGCTCCATTTGGAGGAGCTACCGCTGCCGGTACGGAAGGCGGTTGCCCATGATGGAGATACGGAGGTATGATTCATACCAATGGTCGCAATATTAATCATCATCAAACACACCTTTGCGTGATTTTCCCGTGCAGATTTGGTCCCAGACAATATGGCCATCTGGTGGCCATTATCACCCAACGGAGAACTACGCGGAGTTCATCGACACCACCAGAGTGAGAAGGGCACTGTGTAGACTTGACGAAATATAAGGTAAATTCCATATATGCCCCGACATATATTTTTGCTTTTTTTCTTTTTTTTTTTTGTCAAACTTGTTTTATTGTTTTGGTTTTGGAAACAAGTACAAACTTGTTTTTGAGTTTGAGATCTCTTCTTTTCTGCTTTTAGTACTCAAGAACTAATCATTAGCTTGTTGAGAACAGAAAATCATATTTTCTAGAAGCATCATATATTTTCTTCTTTTTTGTTGTCAAACTTATTTTGATAACAATTACCAAGCTTGTTTTGAGTTTGAGATCATCTCTTATCTCTTGCTTCACAGCGATTCAAGAACAAATCATTCCCCATATATATACTCATCGTTAAGGTTGTTTCTCGTTTTCTACGAGATGTGCGATGAGCGTGTGATCAACGCTCAAATAGCTCCCTTCAGAAGCATGGCTTGTGAAACCGGGAAAAGCGTATTATTATTTTTTTTTCTTGAAAATGGCGAATGGTAATTCTTGTCGGGACGGTACAAACAAACCTAGATTTTCTGGGCCTCGGATGACGAAGCGGATCCGCCATTAGAATCATCTACTACGAGTCTAGTAGAACCAAACAAACTCACGGTAATTCGAGACAATCGGTTCACCTGCATTAATGTCGAGGCGGACGAACCAATCAGGGGTGACACCGTGGGCGAGTGCATGCCACATGGCACGGGATTTAAGTGCAGCACCCTAAATGGCAGTGTCATACTCTGAAATGCATGCACAAATCAGTGGGAAGTAGTTGGTGCATGGCAGCAAGGTGACACCTGTAAGCATCACCATGTCAAACACCATGAGTGGTCTTGTGTAGTGAAGAAATCAGAACTGAAGAGGTTCTTCCATTAGTTAGATCCAGTCCTAGAAGAGGAAGAGAGAGGAAAATCATAAAAGAGAAAGCAAGGATGTGAAAAGGAAGAAAGGAAGGAGAAAGAACTACAAATCCTCATTGTTGCTAGTTGGAGGTTGTTGATCCCACACTACAAGAGGTGAGGATCTTTCCTCTTCAGTTATTTCCTTGTTGGGGCCATGGAAATGGCATTTGGTTGAGTTTGCTATGTAGTTGTTTGAATAGAATAACATGCTGAATTTGTGATGTTGTCCGTACTGAATTTTCTGGGTATTAAGACTGAATTTGTGATGTTGTACTTGCTTTGAATTTTCTACCAGGTTTGAAAGACTGAATTTGTGATGTTGTACATGCTGTTTTTTTTGGTTTTAAGGACCCAGAAAACTCAGTTTAGTGTATTATTGTATGCATGACTAACATGCAGAATGTTCTGGAGTTTTAGACTGGAAGAAATCCAATTTGGTGTATTATTGTATGAATGAAAAACATGCAAGAATTTCCTGGGCTTTCATGCATGACTAACAATGTAGAATCTTTTAGGTTTTTAAGATCAAAAGAAAACTCAGTTTGAGGTGTGTGTATGCATGAAAAACATGCAGAGGCCTGGGCATCCATGCATGACTAACATGCAAATGTTTTGGGTTTAGATCAAGAAAACTCAGTTTAGTGTCTTATTAAGCGCCACATGACTAACATGCAGAGTATTACCAGGTTTTAGACTGAAGAAATTCCGGTTTGGTGTATTACTGTATGCATGAAAAACATGCGAATTCCCTGTGAGCTTTCATACCATGACTAACATGTTGAATCTATTGGGTTTAGATCAAAAGAAAAATCAGTTTGGTGTATCATTGTATGGATTTAACATGCAGAATTTTCTGAATTCTTGAACGAAAGAAAATCAGTTTGATTGTATCATTAGCACATGGTTAACATGCAGGATTTTTCTGGAGTTTTAGCCTGGTTGTTTAGGCCATAACTTTTCCGTCCGAACTCCGATTTGGGTGTTCTTGGACTCTATGGAAAGTTCATGGAGTCCAGAATCTAGCCATAAGCCATTCAGTTGAAATAGGTGCTCACATCTGTGCCGAAAAACTGAGTAATTGTTATCAATATGGGTGTTTCAAAAACATTGGGTTGTAATGTGTTGTGCTTGAACATGGCCACTTCTTGGCATGTGAGGCTATGATTGACATACTGTGTCTCAGCTTGGGAATATGAGGTTAGCAAGCAGTACTTGCACAAGTAATGGTGGGAATTATGTTAATACATGCTTGAAGGATGTGTTGATATGAATGAAGCTGAATGATAGAAAGATGTAAACATGCTTATGTGATATGCTTGATTTGAATGTGTGGAATATTAACATGACTGCATGTTTTGTTGATGTTGAACTGAATATTACCTAGAGAAATGTTCTATGCATTAGACATGAGTGTTCATAGCACACACAAAGTATACGGTGTAGAATATCCATGTAAGTCTTCATACATTGGTCATGGGTTTGAGTGCGGTGAGCACAAATTGCATTGCATTGGTGTCTGATAACACCACATTACATGAGAGTGCGTACGGTACTGATTTGTACTTCTTGTTTGGAGTATTTGAATCGTGTGGGCTTGGGAATGGGACCGAGTCAATTTGAGTTCCATGGCGTTAAGCAGCGAAAAAAATGAAAAATGTGTCGGGCGTAGCAAGTGAGGATGATACCCCCTCGGGTGGCTTACGAAGAGCACGGTTGGAAGCTGACGTAATCACCAGGTGAAAACCCAAAAAATGTCGGAGGGTGTAAGAGACCCACAGTGAGACCCCGGAAAGTTATGTTGCCCAAAAAGACAAGAAACGATTAAATAAATATCACATAAACTACAGGTTGTGAGATGAGAAGTCGAGCCGACTGTGCGATTTCCCCGTGGCACTTGCATTGGGTGGTGGGTGGGAGGATTGACCCGGTACTTGGGGCTTGTAGAAGTGCGTCTCATATGCATGAATTTTTCCTTGATAGGATAACATATACCTGAATTGGTTGTTGGTTTGGCGTGAAATGATGTTTATGTACCTAAGTGGAAATAACCCGCCCATGGGATTTATCTGCGGCGTTAGCTCACTTGATGCGTGGGACCCCCTTTCAAGTACAAGGACATGTACGGGCAGGCAGCTCCTTAGATGCCTGGATCATGAAGCGGGCTGAACTGTGGCCTTGATTCTTGTTTGTGTGTATATAAGAAACAGCTAGTTTAATATATGTTTTGTAGTAGAGTGATTTGTAACTCTTGGATCTATAGAAATGTATGGTCTTGTATGCCATATGAGGCGAAATATGGATGATGGGCTATTGGGTCATTTTATCATGTATGGGTCTCATGATGAGACACACCTGCAAGTTCCATGAGTTGACGGTGGTCAGCCAGGACCCCGAGGTTTTAAGTGTCACATGACTAGCTCTAAAAATACAAATGGAGCTATCAAGGAGGAGGCAAAACCAACATTAATTCATGAAGAGGACAATGGAACCACCAATACCATATAGAAGAAGGCCTGAACATAGGGAAAGCAGGTTGTCGTGCTTCTACTGGGGCCGGTCAGGGTCGGGGTCTTGAGGGTGTTGCCGAGCTCAAAATCATGGCTCTTGAACCGTGAATCTCTCCCCGTGATCAAGCCAGGAGGGTAGCCTTTGGCAGCGGTAGCGATGTGTTTGTCTTCAATTCCTTCACCAAGGCCTGCCCTAGTCACCTGTACGGACTTTACTGCTTGGGCCTCCCTGGCCAAAGATCCTAAGCTATGTGATTCACAGTGAAGGTTCTTTTGTAATTTTTTTTTAGGCCTTACATATTAAAAAGAAAAAAAGAAAAAAGGGTGAAGGGTTGATACCATTTCATTTAAAAATTTTTTTATTAGGCCAGTATGAACAAAGAAAAAGGGGTGAGAGGGCGTGCACCATTTCTTTTTCTTTTTTCTTTTTGTCGAGACCATAATGTGTTTGAGCGGATCATATACCTAGCGCTTTTAAGACATATCATATTGAGACTAATCCCACAATAAAGTCTATAGGGACCTATATAAAACGTCTTGTTCACAACATAGAACTGGCTTTGCTTTCTCGGGAGTTCGAACTTCGAGACCATTGGTTAAGTTAAAGAACATAAGACCCTAACCATCTCACCTAAGTGATTTTTTTCTTTTTTGTAGATTGTAGTCTTGAAGGTCATTAAGTGAATACATCTCTGCATAAGTCCAAATTCAATTTTAAACGTTTCTTTGTTTTGAGGTCATCTTGAACCCATTATGGAAGGTGCTTAGAATTTAGAGGGATTGTGTTTAGTAGGGGAAAAAGAAGTTATAGTTAATGATGTATTCACTTAAATAATAATTGTTAAAATAAATAATTGGTTTTCTTAGCCCTTTTAGCAAATATAAATAATTTAATAATAGAAATATCAATCCCAAGCTCAGAGACAGTTATTTCTAATTTTAAATCCTATGAACTTTTTTTATAAAGAACAGTTTTTGAAAACAAGAATACAATTTGGTATTCTCTAAAAATATGTTAGTGCTCTTTGAATTTAATGTTTTAATGTTCCTCAGAATAAAATAATAATTTAAGAACCAACGTGTTTTCTATATATTTTTGTTCTCCTTGTTTGAAAACACAAAACACTATTTATCTTGGTGTTCTCTGAAAATTGATATTTTATCTTAATTTAGTGTTTTATGTGTTTTTTATGTTTTGAAAAACAAAAACTGAGAAAAACAAGCGTGTTCTTGTTCTCATTGATTTTAGGAATATAGAGCAGGTTTTAAAAAGAGGTAACCAAAGTTACTAAATTTCTATCTCTAAATCCCTCTTACTATTAAAGTTCTGAAAACATTTATTTTAAAATTTTTTTGGTAGTTAGATGAAACGAGATAAAAAGATCGTATCGATATTTGTGTTCACTGCTTTTTGGTAATAATGAAAAATTTAAGACGACGTCATTAAGATTAGAGGCAACTAATAATAAATAAGTCATCCTTCTCTGAAGCTCTTTATTACCTAACCTCCCTTTTTTTAATTTCAAAATTCAAACGGCTCTTTATTTCATAACACTCCTTTCTCTCCCGTTGTTTTGCCATTTCGAAAGCACCCCATTAATCACCTCCTTTCTCTCCATTGTTTGCCTTCCATAAAGCACCATTAATCTCTAAGCGTTATACATGTCGGCGTGATGGTTATGCCAGGAGTATGAGACACGACTCATAAGCTGTCCACCACGTTGTGCCCATTGGATAACCATCCATGACGATCTCCACAGGTGGCTATATAACTGCCAGGAGTTTGTATTTTTAGAATGGAGGTTTTTTTCTTTTTACCGTATTTGAAAAGAATTTTTCACCTTGTTGTTTCTTTCATTTCAAAACAGCGAATGCAGAAATTTCCTCATGGGCTGTTCGGGGAAGCGCTAAAATCGTGGTTAGGCCGGGAAAAAGCTGGATCTAAGGCGCGTGAGTTCCGTTTACGGTTTCATTACGTTTAGTTGTTTTTTGTTTTTGTTTTGTTTTTTGATTGGTTTCTTACGTGTTTTAGAAAGTGGGTGGTGGAAACGAGAAAGAATGGAGGTTGTGGAGGAGTTCTTGAGGGTTCAAAGTTGAGAGGAAGAACGTGGCGACATCGAAATTAGGTCTGCGATGGCGGCTGGTATTGGTTCGCCGCCCTTTGTGGCGCCGTTGCTCGAAACTCATCCAAGTTCGGGGTAGTTCGCAGAAATGGATCGCGATTACCGCATTCGGGCGACTTTCGAGGACCTGTGATAATGGGTTTCTTTTTTCTGCTCTTATTACTCATATTTTACATAATTTAGTTAATTAGATTAATTTGGGTTAATGGGAAAATTGCGGGCAGAAAATGTTTGAGCCTTGAGCTGCTAGTGAGCTTAGGCCATAATCCGGCCGTAGTCAGCGGCGCGGCTCTCGGTGCGTAGAGCCTGTCAAGTTGAAGACAAATCATAATGATCTGTGAACATCTCCTCAGACGAATATGCCGAACCATCTTGAAACATGCTGATCCTCAGCGGCGGAAGGTATTATAATGGTAGCTAATTCAATTTTAATTTCAGTTTTGTTTTTGTTTTTGTTTTTTGTTCTGGTAATTAGGAATTTCAGGAAGGATGGTGTAGTGGGAGGGCCGTGGAGCTATCGAGAAATTTCCTATTCCATCTCTCGAAGGTATAATGGGGAAAGCGGTTTCTATTCCACAAAGAGATCAATTTCTAGAATCATCGCCATATATTTTCTGCCTTTTTTTTTTTTGTTGTCAAGCTTGTTTTTATTGTTTTAGTTTTGGAAACAATTACCAAACTTGTTTTTTAGTTTGAGATCTCTTCTTTCACAGTTAACTTACCAGGAAGCCTCCTTCTTACGAGCCTTTGTTCGGGTGAGACATCCACCTTTCCATACTTTATGGGGATTTTGGGTCTGACCTCTGAAATTTTGAGAAGAATCGAGTTCGTTTTTACTAGCTTTACAATTTTAATTAATATTGAAATGACTCGAGGAAGATTAACAAGACCTCACGGCGTGCTAGCTAATTGGAATAGTCACGCATATGTCACGAGAATACTTGTCTTTGATAGGCTGAAGAAGTTTCAATGCATTAAGACACGAGAAGCCAGGTGTGAGGACATGTATCTTGACAAACAAATTACAAACCAATCTCTTTTTATCAAACCAGAGTACAACAATATCAAGCCATTACACCACGCATTGGCGCATGTTTTATCTCAATTTCAAATCTCGGACCATTTGCTCCTCATATATAGTCTAAGCGACGAGAAAACCCTTTATATTTATCTGCGGATTGAGAAACCATTTTTACTTATCCTGCTTTGTTTTACATCTAAATAATATCCACAGTTGTTTTAAAAAAGACCGATACCCCCTTGTATTATTATTACACCAAAACTTATAGTTGTTATATTCATGTTAATTTTTTGATAATATAGCTTATATTTTAATCATGCAATTTATTTTATTTTTATTTTTTTGTGGTGATTGTGAGTGGGTTAGGTTTTAAGAATAAGGAGTTTGATTTACGCAAACCAAGTATTCTTCTATTCCTTTTCATAATGGGTAACTGATAAGCTAAAAACTCTGTTGGGATATGTTAGTTATTTTAATTGGTTTGATAAACAATGGGTGAACTTGGTATGTGGAGCCAAATTCTGCAACAATTTGATTTTAAAGCTTGCTATTGGGGTGGGGGCCAATCCTTGCTTGTTTGAAAAAGGCGATTCTCTTAAGTGTTGCATTTATTTGTCTTTATCAGCTTCTATAATCCTTATTCCTTATTCTTTTTTTTTTTTTTTGGATCGGTAAAGTAATATATTGATGGAAAAAATGAGCAGACTCAACGACCACAAAGAGTATACGGGACGGGAAATTCACGAGCTGACAGCAAGAAGGGGAAAACCTCACCACCCAGCACACATAGAGGCCCATCCATTCGAAAAATCTAGATGGAATGCCTCTTCACCTAAGACACCTATTCGACTCACGATTCTAGACAAAAGAATATTTAATCTCACACGTCCATCACCGTCCAAATATTTTAAAGCTTCATTAGATTTCTCTCTTTCACAATATCCAAATATTATACAAGAAAGAATAGAATTCCTGACTTTTTTCCTCTTTTGCCCACAAAAGATCCCTTCCACTCGAAACAAATCATTGCTTATGTTGGAGAACAAGCACATCATAGTTTCGGAAGCATCACGTTTTTTACGTTTTTTTTTTTTTTTTTTTTTGTCGGAAACTTGTTTTTTGAGTTTTGAGATCTCTTCTTTCTTTTCAGCACTCAAACAATCATTCTTAATATTTGAAATAAAAACAAATCATAGTTTGAAGCATCCACATTTTCTGTTTTTTGTTGTCGAAACTTGTTTTTGAGTTTGAGATCTCTTCTTTCTTGCTTTATTTTCAGAGAACAAATCATTGCCCATGTTGAGAACAAGCAAAATCATACTTTCTAGAAGCATCCGTTTCTTCTTTTTGTTGTCAGACTGTTTTCATTGTTGTGGTTTTGGAAACCATTGCCAAAACTTGTTTTGTTTTGGTTGAGATCTCTTCTTTGTGCTTCCGGCATTGAGAACAAATCACATTGCCATGTTTGAGAAACCGAGGCGATCATATTTTCTGAAGCATCATTTCTGCCTTTTGTTTATAAACATTTTTATTTGTTATAGTTTTGGAAACAGTCATATATGAATGTTGGAATCAATGTGGCGGGAAATGGAAGAGATAGAAAAGGGTCAGAACTACGTGGAGAAGAAAGAGAGGAGTTCACGGAGGCTGACTTGAAGAAAGGAACAAGTGGGAACAAATACTCAATAAGAGGGATGAGAATGGAAAAGAAAGAAATGGAGGAAAGGAGAGAAAAGGAAGCAATGAGCTAGACACAACAATAAAGTCCTTCTGATGAAGCGGTGAAAAAGAGATGAAGAGGTGCTTTTCATTCTTAGAGAAAGAGGAAATGATGGAAGCTAATATGTTGAGAAAGAAAGCCCGAAGAGGAGTTCAAGGAAATATGTTTATAGAGGAACAATTCAGGGAATTTGGAAGATCTGGTAAAGACAAAGGAGATGAGAAAGGGACAATAATTCTGGACAAATTGGTTGATAGTCTTGACCACATGTGAATTCAAATATGTGAACATAAGCTCTGCTCACTAAAATTAAGAAAGTTGTATGAATACCCAGCAGTTGCTAGGCAAGATCAATTGGTCCTTTAAGCTGTGATTATTGCTAAATAGTAGTTCATTATGTCCACTCCTCCTCCTCTCTTGCCAATAAAAAGCTCCAGAAACCACTTGTTGAATAATTCTGTGATGTTAATTTCTCTGAGTATTTTGTCAACGGTTCATAGATTGTGGTTTAGTTTAGTTTATCAAATAATAATTGAAATAGTTTGATTTGTATAATGGATTTGAGTATTAATTATTAGGCTTGTTTGGTTGGTGAAATGATTAGAATCAAGTTGTGTCCTTTAGTGCAAACACAGCCATGGAGGTGTAGGAGAATCATGGTCAAACCAATACATGAATCTCACGAGAATCAGTCAACTAGTAAACCCTCAAGTATGCTCCTCCTTCTCCGAGCCTTTAATGGAGGATATGATTCTGATTACAAATGAAATCAAGGCAATCTCTAATGGCCGATACAAGAAACTTAGGTGCTTGTTCTTATACCCCATCGAGTTAAGCTACCATGAGGAATCTTTTTACCACCACCAGCAATTGGATAGAATGAATTGGATTAAGGGTCCAACGAGAGAAAGAGATATTTTTATTCATAATAAATGCAGTATCTTTACATGTACATATTTATGAATATTAAGAGAATCCTACAATCAAGCTATTCCTATAATTAAAGTTATTGCCTATGAGAGAAATCTCTCTAAAGCTAAGGAAATAAATACAATGATAATAGGAAGAATTACAATAAAGAATCTTTGACTATTAATCCAATGTGTAGCACTCCCTAGGATTAGGTGCATACCTGCACATGCCTACTTGCCCAAAACTTTGAGAACACTCGACTTGAAATAACTTTGGTGAGGATATCCAACGATTGATGTGGATCGAATGTAGGCAACTTCGATAATTTTCTCATCAATTTCTCCTTAATGAAGAATGTGCTGCCTCCGGATACTTTGTACGATCGCATGTTGTCTGGATTTGCGAGCAATATCACATGCTGCTTTATTATCACAATAAAGCGAATCGGGATGCCTATCGCGAGATAGCTAGATAATCAATGAAGTCTTAGCCACAATGCCTCCCACATCTTCAAGTGTCATACCCTTAAGTCTGGCACGTGCGCTTGAGCACGTTATAACAACATTACTTCTTGCTTCTCTATGTGCGATTACCACCTACAAAGGTGAAATGTCGAAAGTAGATAGATAAATAAGCATCTGTGCTTCATCGGTCAGCATCTTTATGTGCATCACACTTTGTCAATCTACATTTTAATGGAACAAAATGCCCTTTCTAGGACGGACTTCGGATACCTTAAAATCGCATAAAGCGCATTCTGTTCTCGAGTTATGCATGGCGGCTAACAATCCTCAATGCTGGGGAAGATCACACGGCCTAGTGTGGGCTAGAGCCACGTCAATCTTAAACGACACTTTGATGTCTCCCTTTATCGCGAGGCTGATTAGTCTCGGCACATAGCACAATCCTTCTTCCTCTTTGGTGTATCGGCCCCTGGTTGACATCTTTGACATACTAGTTTCAACAACAAATCTAAAGCATATTTTCTTTGGGTGTCTATTATCGAATCGAGACATAGATCCGAAATATATTTCAAGTGTCGAGTCTTTCTTTTGAATTAAACGACAAGTAACTGTGAAACCTTCCTTCCATCAAGGTCATTTCACGGAAACCACCGTATATCATTACAATAAAGGCGGTGATCAACATAAATTGAACAAATTACCCAGGTTTCTTTATATGAATCAACAATTAACGTAATAAACACCGAAAAAATGGATTAAAATCAAATGAGTTTTTAGACTCATCAATAACATCAGGTACCCTTTTGATCGCGGCATACAAAAGACACATGTGATGCTTGAGGTGTCAACTTGTTCTGTGGCGGTTATGAGATATTACCGTGCTGTACAGCCAAGACTTGTGGTGGTAAGTTTGGACATTGGAGCAACAATTGCTTCAATGAGCACAGGATGGTGTCGGAAATCAATGGTGTTGGAAAGGTACTCGGTTGATCAAAAATATCTTTGCCGAAGGCCAAAGTGCGTGTCACAGATAAGGATAAAGGCATATGTGCTTCTATCTAGAAAATGAAACACGGACAACCTCAACAAGTGTGATTTTATGTTGGGGTGTATCGGAAAAGTAGTTTGATGAATGATATCATAGAGCTGAAATACACCGCTTCAATTCAAAACTCAAATATTCACCTCCATTGTCCTTGCCACAGAACTTGAACTTTTGTGCGTGTGCGATACAAACCATTTGTGAGAATTTTGAAATAACAAGTTGCTTCACTTTTGGACTTCATCAAACATACCCAGAGTCATCTGGTACAATCCCTTCGATAAAGTAACAAACCAATCGCGATCCGTCGATTATGCGGATTAGATAGACTGAACATCATAATGTATGATCATAAAGGAGTGGACTTTTGTTCCAGGTTAATGGAAACGAAACATGATGACTTTTTGAGATCTAAACATCATTGGAAACTAGAACCTCCAAAGTTTACCAAATAAACTAAAAGTAATTTCTTTAGCTGCCATGAAGCATGCCCCATCGTTGATGCCATAACCATATCTCAGTTTCCCTTTTTTTTTTAGACCCCAATCTTTAAAATGGCGCAACTCATCATAACTTTTAGACACTAAGTCCAAGTAATGGCTTCCTAGCCTAACACCTGACCAATGGTTTTGCCTTGTCTAGAATGTCCTTAAATACCACCATGATATTCATTCAAACTAATGACACGAGAATAAGGCGGTGGTTATTTTAGAGCGACAAGATTGTAGTTCAAGGAACAGCAAACATAATCTAAATTCAAGGTGTTAGTGGGGGACAAGGATCCTTCCCCAAATAATCGGAATTGAGTACTGATGGCGATGGAAGCAAAGGAATGTTGTGAGAAGATTTAAGAAGTGAAACTTGTCTGAATCAGATGTCATATGATGTTGTACCGGAATCAGTATCCATACTATTAGAAATATGATGTATAATCTTACCAACCTTACCATTACCTCTTCTTCACATACTGTCGAAAGGACTTTCACCTTATATCATCCCTCGTCTTTGTTTCAACAATTAACGATAGTAGAATTGTATTGTAATTCTTCTTCGAGAATCCACTGGCTATGATCCTTAAATACGGATATCCCACAAAGTTCTGCTTGTCGACTTTTTATTTTCACGGTTTGATCACGGTGGAGTACATTTGTATGATGATTTGTCTCCACCATTACGCCCAGTCTTGAGATGGGTAGCCCCTTTTGAGGTCTGTTGTTGTTGAGGAGACAAGTTTTTATTAGACCGGTTCCGAGTCACCATAGGCTAAGCGAATTTTCAGGTTGTCCGTACATCACCGTGTCGAACATCTTCATGACGAACTAGGGCATAACACTATTCTAATTCAGGGATAGGATCCTTCTTTGCAGATTTTTCCCGCGCACTTGCTCAAAAATCACCCTCTAATCCAGAAAAATATGCACCCTTTGTCGTTGAAGAAATTTTTTGATAGGATGCAATGTTTGTCTCATCACCATGACCGCATATCGATTATCCGACTCATGAAGATTTTAGTCAGTTCTCCATAATATACAAAGAGTGGTATGCCATTTTGTTTGGCAGAGAAAGCCCTCTGGTTCAAGGTAAAAACCCGTAATTCATCTGCTCCATCATAAAAGGCTTTAGACAGAGCTTTCCAAATATCTTGTGCGGTGGGTAAGCGAATGTATCGCTTCATAATCTCCGGGGACATAGACATCAACAACGATCTTTTAACCTTCTGATTATCTGAATACCACTTTTCATAGCCTTCATCTTTCTCCTTATGTGGCGACGATGTGCCACGAATGAAAGAGTTTTTCTCCCTTCTCGGCAATTTGAATCTCTAACATTTGAGACCTGTATATGATTAATTCTGTTCAACCTGTGATCTCAGATTGAATGTTGAACCTTATGACAGGGAACAGATTTGGTTGACGAGCGTTTAGTCGACTTGCTCATGGTTTAGGATTGAGAAGAATGATTTAGGGTTCGTGGCTTTGATACCAACTTGTAGATGAGAAGAATATTTTTTGTTCATAATAAATATATATCTTTACATGTACATATTTATAGAATAATAGAATCTGTGATCAAACTATTCCTATAATTAAGTTATTTTTCCTATGAGACAAATATCTCTAAAACTGAGAAGAATATAATAGTAATACTGGAAAAATTTTAATAGATAATCTTTGACTATTAATCAAATAACAACAGGCGATCTTTGGTTCTTATACCCCATCGAGTTATGCTGCAAGAGATCTTTACCCACACGAGCAATTGGATAGGAGTGGTGGATTAAGTCAAAAATTGTCTATTACGATTGGAATTAATCAAATGAGCAACTCTTGTTGTCTTGATTATATACCTAAAAAAATCCTTTGAGTGGAAAAAGTCATGGCGAGGCGAGTTTGTGTTTTAGGGTATATAGTTTTGGTTTTGGATTAACAGTTTTATGTACTTTGTTTACAGCCATTAATGTATTTTAAAAAATAGAGATATGAACTTGTTTCCATGTTTGGATTGGTATGAATGAATGGAGTCTTAGATTGATTTGAAGGATAATCATCTTGTTTCATAATTTCTACAAATCTTAATTATTATATAGGAGCTTGAGCAGACTTTTTTTTTTCATTTTTCCATGATATATTTATTTTCGAGTCTTTGCTTCCATAATATATTTATTTTCAGTCTTTGCTGCCAATGAACTAATCTTTTGAACAATATAGACATTGTCTTTTAGAACCTAAGAATCTTCATGATTTTACAATGTATACAAAGGGTTAGGCTCAGTTTAGAACTCGAAAGTAGAGTGGGGTACGAACGACCCATTGGGCTACCCAGCCCACGAATTAGAAGTAGGGCCATTAATTTACTGACAACCGAATAATTAGGCGCTTGCTGGTCAGATCCTCCAGAATTTTGCTTTATGAGCAATTTGGCCCGACCGGCGGATTTTGTGGTACGGCCAGGGCTGCTATGTACAAACTGAAAAAACAAGAGGCCAATTTTGTAAGCTAGATTTCGGTTCTGGCCCAATGTTGGCTCGGCCATTTCGGCCATTACGGGTACCTATCTCAGAAAAGAAGTAGTAAAAAAAAAAAAAGAAAAATATGAAGAAGAAAAAGTGGAAAGGAAATAAAACCTATATGGAAAATAAAAAAATAGGTTTAAACTTAATAAATTAATTATATATATTTATTCAGCTTATTTTATTTGTTTATCTCTATTATATAAGAATAAATTTAAAAATATATCAAATTATGATTATATTTGATTTTTCTTTTATATTTTCACGTGAAATTAAACATGAGAAAATTATTTTCTTAGTTTTCTTTCATGGTATTTTTCGGGTTCCAAGCAGACCCGAAGAATTGTGCATACATAGTATTATAAACTTTTTACATTTTGAAATAGAATATCATAGTAACCGTCCAAATATAACATTCTATTTGTATTCTACATATTCGACAAATTATGAATCAAATATATAGGGATAATAGTTTTAAAGGGGACAAATTCAAAACTTATTTGCAAAACTAACATTATTTTTTAAAATCTAAAGGATGTACAAAGATAGCATTTGGAAAAAATTCCGGCTAAGGATATAGTTATAATTGGGGGTGTAATCGGGTCGATCTAATCGATGCGGTGTGAACCACGAACTTCGGTCGATAAAAAAACTTCCAGAAAGCTCATACTAGACTCCGACTCGATCAAACTTTTTTCCGGATGTTTGGAGACTCAACTCGGGAAATGGTCGAGTTGCTCAGCTGGAGCTCAACTAAAATTGAATCAGTGAAATTAATAAATAATTATACCGACTCGATTGAAATCAGCTCGAGTTGACTAAATTAATAAAAGCGGCCAAGCTCAATTAAACTAACAAGCATCTCGGGTGGGTATTGGCAGTATGAACCGACTAAACAAACTACTCCAAGCCATTCGAACTGCGAGTCCAAATTTAGTATTCTATGATCAAGTTGGTACTTTGCTTATTACACCCACAGTTATAATTTTGATGGATGAAGAATGCAGATTTATCATGTAAGGTTATCTTTGCACTTTCAAGGGCATTTTAATTCGAAAGTGACATTTTCTAGATGACTCTTGCAAGAGATTAGTTTTACAAATAACTTTGGATTTGTCTATTTTAAACCAACTTTTCATAGACAAAAGACCGAAGTTTCTAAATAAAAAGCTCATATTAAGAACCGCAGAATGTGTGTATGAGATAATTTACGATATCATGCTTCAAAAAAAAAAAAAAAAAAAGCCTTTATGAGATGTGGAACATGTAACATCAAAGTAGAATGTTATGTTTTTACATTAAAGTGATTATGAACTATTTATTAAAAAGTTTATAATACTATATATATATATGGACTTATCATAGTATTTGCAACCATCATGATTTATTAAGGTCAAAGCATGTGAAATCTACCCAATTGTTGAATTCAATGACACAATAATAAAATACAGGCAAAAGAAGAAAAACACCATATTTACATGGCCCTTCTCGGGGAAAAACTATGAACAAGGAGAAAACTTCCCTTTATGAATATAAGAATAATTCACAATTACAGCGGAATAGAGAAATAACACTAGTATATATGTTGATATGATAAAAAATACTCGAACAATATGTATGTAGCAGAAAAGAAGAAAGGCAAGTTCGAGCGTTCGGCTGAAGCCTGCTATGATGCGAAGGCACGGTTGCCCGTGATGGAGTTACGGAGGTATGATTCATACGATCGGTCATGGCCATTAATCATCATCCAAACACACCTTTAGCGTGATTTTCCCGGTGCAATTTGGTCAGGCAATATGGCCATCGTTGGCCAATATGCCCAACGAGAGGAGAACTTCATAGGAGTTCATCGACTTCTAAGTAAGAAGGCCTTATGTAGACTTTGACCAATGTAAAGTAAATTCCATATATACTGACATCATATTTTTTTACTTTTTTCTTTTTTTGTCAAACTTGTTTTTATTGTTTTGGTTTGGAAACAATTACCAAACTTGTTTTGAGTTTTGAGATCTGTAACTCACGCTTTTGGTACTCAAGAACCCTAATCATTGCGCTTATTTGAAATTCAAGAAAATCATATTTTCTAGAAGCATCATATATTTTCTTCTTTTTTGTTGTCAAACTTATTTTGGTAACAATTACCAAACTTGTTTGAGTTTGAATCATCTCTTCTCTCTGCTTCGACATTCGAACAAATCATTCCCATATATACTCATCTGTTAAGGTTGTTTCTCGTTTTCTCTGAGGAGATGTCGCGTGAAGCGATGACGATCCAACGCTCAAAATGGCTCCCTCAAAAATGACTTGTGAAACTTTGGGAAAAGCGTATTATTATTATTTTTTCTTACGAAAATGACGAATCATTAAGTGTAGCCGTGGGGACCAGTCTGAGCAAAACCACTGGAATTTTCTCTGAACTCTCCCGGATGACTAAGCGGATCACGCCATTAGAATCATCTCCATGAAATCTGTAGAACCAAACAAACTAAATTAAATTCCGAAACGATCCAGTTTCACCTGCTTTACGTATTCCCCGGCGAGACGAGGCGATCGGGGTGACCGTGGGCGAGGAGTGCATCCACATGGCACGAGTTGGAACACGCCGGCCTAAATGACCAGTCGTCATACTCTAAATCACATGCAAATTAGTGGGAAGTAGTTGGTGCATGGCTTGGCATGATGACACTTGCCATGGCTTGGCCACCATGTCAGCACACCATGAGAATTGGTCTTGTGTAGTGGAGAAAATCCAGAACTGAAGGGTTCTTAAAGCTGGTTAAGATCAGTCCTAGGGAGGAAGAGGAGAAAGGCCTCAAAGAAGAGAGAGAGAAGAGAAGGGAGAAAGCAAAAGGGATACCAGAAAAAAGAAGAAAGAGGAAGGAGAAAGGAGGAGGGAGCTACAAAATCCTCCATTGTTTGCTAGTTGGAGGACCCAAATTTGATCCCACACTCTGAGAGGTGAGGATCTTTCCTCTTCAGATTCTTCCTTGTTTGGGACCATGGAAATGATTTAGTTGAGTTTGCTATGTGATTGTTTGAATGATCTTTTATACTGAATTGTGATGTTGTCAGGCTGAATTTCTGGGTATTAAGACTGAATTTGTGATGTTGTACTTACTGAATTTTCTGGGTTTGAAGACTGAATTTGTGATGTTGTACATGCTGTTTTTGGTTTTTAGGACTGAAAACTCAGTTTGGTGTATTATTGTGCATGACTAACATGCAGAATGTTCTGGAGTTTTTAGACTGGAAAGAAATCCAATTTGGTGTATTATTGTGAATAAAACATGCAGAGTACCTGTTTCATGCATGGCTAACATATAGAATCTTTTGGTTTTAGATCAAAGAAAACTCAGTTTGGGAGTGTGTGTATGCATGAAAAACATGCAGAATTTTCTGAGCATCCATGCATGACTAACATACCCAGAATGTTTTGGGTTTTTTAGATCAAACTGATCTGGTGTATTGTGTATGCATGACTAACATGCAGAATGTTCTGGGTTTTTAGACTGAAGAAATTCAGTTTGGTGTATTGTTGTATGCATAGAAGCAAACATGCGAATTTCCTGAGCTGTGCATGACTAACATGTTGAATCTTTTGGGTTTTAGATCAAAGAAAAATCAGTTTGGCGTATCATTGCTTGCATGGTTAACATGCAAAAATTTTCTGGGTTCTTAGACTGAAAGAAAATCAGTTTTGTGTATCATTGCTTCTGGTTAACATGCAGGATTTTAAGGTTTTTAGCCCAGGTTGTTTTTGAAGCCATAACGTTTCCGTCCGAACTCGATTTGGGTGTTCTTGGACTCTATGGAAAGTTCACAGGTCAGAATCTGTATAAGCCATTCAGTTGAAATAGGTGCTCACATCTGTGCCCAAAAACTGAGTAATTGTTATCTCAATATCGTTGTTTCAACGGTAGGTTGTAATGTGTTGTGCTTGAACATGTACTTCTTGTATGTGAGCTATATGATTGACATCTTGTGTCTCAGCTTGGGAATATGAGTGTAGCGTACTTGCCCTAAGTAATGGTGAGAATTATGTTAATACATGCTTGAAGATGTGTTGATATGAATGGCGAATGATATAAAGATGTAGAGCATGCTTATGTGATGTCTTGATTTGAATGTGTGGAATATTAACATGGCATGTTTGTTGATGTTGAACTGAATATATGATATTTCTATGGTAGACATGAGTGTTCATAGCACACACAAAAGTATGCGGTGTAGAATGTCCATGTAGAGATATTCATACATTGGTCATGGGTTTGAGTGCGATGACCTGAAATTGCATTGCATTGGTGTGCGGTAACACCACATTACATGAGTGCGTACGGTGCGGTTGTAACACTGTTGGTATTCGAATCATGTGGGCTTAGGAATGGGACGAGGTCAGTCGATTCCGTTAAGCAGCGAAAAATGAAATATTCGAGGCGTATGAAGTCACGGATGAATCCCCCTCAGTGAAAAGCACGGCACAGTTTAGACGGCATATCTGGTGGCTTTGAAAAATACTCGGGTATAAGAGACCATGGTGAGACCGAAAAGTTACGTAGCCCGAAAAGACCTTGAAGCGATTAAATAAATGTCATAGACTACGGGTTGTGATGAGAGTCGTGACTGATGCGATTTCCATTAGCACTTGCACATTGGGTGGTGGGTGGAGTTGACGGTGCCCCGGGAGCTTGTAGAGTGTCGTCTCATACATGCATGTGAATTTTTCCGTGATAGGATAACATATATGCCAGTTGGTTGTTGGTTTTATTTGTGAAATGATCATTTACATGTGCACCTGGGTGGAAATATTGCCCATAGGATTTGTCACTAGCGTGGTAGGACCCCGCTGGTGCGAGGGCGGTACGGACAATGTGTCAGGAATTAAACGGGCAGCTGTGTATGATTCTTGTTTGTGTATATAAGAGCAATTCAGTTTTAATATATGTTTTATGTATTAAGTGATTCCAATAACTCTTGGATCTATAGAAATGTATGAATTAACCATATGGGCAGGGGGTATGAGATGATGGGCCCTATTGGGTCATTTTTGCCTGTGTGGTCTCATGATATGAAGACACACACAGGTTTCCTTGAGTTGACGGTAGTCAGGACCCCAGGTTTTTGAGGTGTCATGATGGCTCTAAAAATATAAATGGGTATCGAGCGGGAATGGCTTGACATTAATTCATGAAGAGGCAGTGGACCTGATACCATATAGAAGGGCCCGAACATAGGGAAGCGGTTGTCGTGCTGCCCGACTACGAGGCGGTCAGGAATCGGGGTCTTGAGGGACTACGCTGCCGGGCTCGAAATCATGGCTCTTGAGCAAGTGAATCTCACAGCCAGTCAAGCCGGGAGGAGTAGCTGCGTGGTGTGATAATATCATTCGACCTTCAATTCCTTCGCAGGCTGCCCCAATCCACCTCCCGGACTTTACTGTGGGCCTCCTAGCCCAGAATCTAAAAGCGAGCCAATTCACCCAGTAAAGGTTCTTTTGTAATTTTTTTCGGGCCTTACATATTAAAAAAAAGAAAAGAAAAAAAGGGTGAGAAGAGGTTGATACCATTTCATTTTAAAATTTTTTATTAGACCTTATAGACAAAAGGGTGAAGGGCTCATGCCATTTCTTTTTCTTTTTTTCTTTTTGTCGGACCATAATGTGTTTTGAGCGGATCATATACACACAAAAAGCGCTTTAAGGCATATCTAATATTGGACCAATCCCCCTGCTTAATAGTCTATAGGGACCATATAAGAACGATACGGTTCTAACATATTTATTTGCTTTCGGGGTTAGAACTCGAGACCATTGGTTAAGTTAAAGAACATGAACCTAACCATCTCACCTAAATGATTTTTTTCTTTGTAGATTAGTCTTGAAGGTCGTTAAGTGAATACATCACACCATAGTCCAAATTCAATTTTAGAGAAAGCGTTTGTTTGGTCATCTTTTGAACCCATTGGAAGGTGTAGAATTTAAGTTGTGTTTGGTGAGGAAAAAGAAGTTATGGTGTGATGTATTCACTTAAATAATAATTTATTAAAATAAATAATTGGTTTTTCTTAGCCCTTTTATGAAAATATAAATAATTTAATAATAAAAATATCCAAACCCAAGCTCAGGAATGATTATTTTCTAATTTTAAATCCTATGAACTTTTTGTAAAGAACAGTTTTTTTGAAAATAAAGAATACAATTTTGGTATTCTGCAAAAATATCTTGCTCTTTGAATTTAATGTTTTACGTGTTCGCCGAGAATAAAAATAATAATTTAAACAAACGTGTTTCTATATATATTTTTGTTCTCCTTGTTTTTTGAAAAAACTACACACAAAGAACATATTATCTTGGTGTTCTCTGAAAATTGTTATTTTTATCTTAATTTAGTGTTTTTATGTGTTTTATGTTTAACAAAACTGAAAAACAAACGTGTTTCTTGTTCTCATTGATTTGAGAATATAGAAGCAGTTTTAAAAGGGTAACGAAAGAGTTTACTAATTTTAATCTCAAAGTCCTCTTACTATTAAAGTTACGAAACATTTATTTTTTAAAATTTTTGGTAAAAGTTGGAATGAACGAGGATAAAAAAGATCGTATCAATATTTGTATTCTGCTTTTTTGGTAATAATGAAAATTTAGAGCAGCGTCATTAAAGATTAGAGCAACTAATAATAAGTCATCTTCTCCGTTACCCGACTCTTTATTACATAACCTCCCTTTTTTTATTCTGAAATTCAGCAGCTCTTTATTCATAACTCCTCTCTCCATTGTTTTGCCATTTAGAAGCACCCCATTAATCCTCCTTGTCTCCCTTTCTCTCCATTGTTTGCCTTCGAAAGCACCCGTTAATCACATGGCGTTATCGCAATCGGCGTGGCGTTATCTTTGCGGAATTATGGGCGACTCATAGCGTCTTGTTGTGCCGTTGGATAACCATCATGATGATCTCCCAGTGGCTATATAACTACGCCAGGAGGTTTGTATTTTAAGTCGAGTTTCTTTTGTATTTGAAAGATTTTCTTGCTTGTTTGTTTCTTTCATTTCGAACGAATTGGAATTTCCACTCATGGGCTGTTCGAGGCAGCTAAATCATTAGTTAGGCGAAAAACAGATCCAAAGACGCGTGAGTTCGATTTATAGTTTCATTCTTTAGTTGTTTTTTGTTTTTGTTTTGTTTTTGATTTGGTTTCTTACGTTTTAGAAAGTGGGTGGTGGAAGCGAGAAGAAAATGGAGGTTGTGGAGGTTCTTGGGGATGAGATTGAGAGGAAAGAGCGTTGCGACATCTAAGAGTCCCGATTAACGATGGCGGTGGTGATGGGTTCTTCGCCCTTTGTGGCGCCGTTGCACTCGAGAGCTCATCCCGAGGATTTCGGGGTGGTTGCAAAGAATGGTGGTCGCATTCAGGTGACTTCGGGACTTACGGTAAATGGGTTTCTTTTTCTGCGCTCTATTACTCATATTTTACATAATTTGTAGTTAATTAGTTAATTTGATTAGCCAGAAAATGCGAGCAAGAAAACATTAAAGACCTTGAGCTCTGGTGAGGCTTCAAGCCATGGTAAGGCGCGGGTCGACGGCGGCGGTGACTCGATGCGTGAAACCTCGTCAGGGGTCAAGCGCAATCTTTCAGAATTATAATAGATTGAAACGATTTCCTATTCTAAGAATCAATTTCTAGAATCATCATATATATTTTACGCCTTTTTTTTTTTTTATTTGTCAAACTTGTTTTTATGTTTAGTTTGGAAACAATGCGAACTGTTTTTTTTTAGTTTGAATCTCTTCTTCTGATTAACTTGCCGAAGCCTCCCTTCTTCAAGGCCTTTATTCGAGTTGAGATCCACATCCATACTTTAGTATAGAGTTTGGGTCCTGACCTCCACGGAAATTTGAAGAATCAGGATTCATTTTTACTAGCTACAGATTTTAATTAATATTGACTTGACTCGGAAGATTAAGCAAGACCTCAGCGATATGTAGTGGAATAAGTGCGCATATGTCACACGAATACTTGTCTTTGATAGGTTGAAAGTTTCAATGCATTAACAAGACTGAGAAGCCAGATTGTGAGGACAACGTCATCGACAAACAATTACAAACAATCTCTTTTTTATGAGCAAATACCATGATATCGGCCATTACGCATTGACGCATGTTTATCTCAATTTCAAATCTCGGACTTTCATTTGCTCCACCTCTTAGAGCCACTCTTCAATGTTTCTTGTTATACGTACCCGCGTCATGCCATGCAAGGCGGAGTTGTTTCAATGGAAAAAGTCTCATATATAATTAAGTAGTGAGAGAAACCCTTTATATTTTATCTCTGGACCAGAAACCATTTTACTTATCCCTCTGCTTTTGTTTTTTACATCTAAATAAACATATCGGATTGTTTTTAAAAGGCCATTACCTTACCTTGACTAATTACATTTACACCCAAACTTATAGTTGTTATATTCTATTAATTTTTGTAATATAAACCGTATTTTAATCATGCAATTTATTATTTTCTCTTTTTTTGTGGACGTTGTAGGTGGGTTGGGTTTTAAGAGAATAAGGAAGTTTGATTTGCAAACCGTATTCTTCATTCCTTTTCATATTAGGCATGATAATCTAAAAACTCCTCTTGAGATATGTTCTAATATCTTAATTAGTTTGATGGCAATAGGTGAACTTTGGTATGTGGAGCCAAATTTACATAACAATTTGATTTTAAAGCTTGCTATTAGGGAGTGGGAGCCAATCAACCTTGTTTAGAAAGAATGATTTCTCTTAAGTCGGATTTGCATTTATTTGTCTTTATCCAGAAGCTTCTATAATCCTTATTCCTTATTCTTTTTGGATCGAGGTAAAGCAATATATGATGAAAAAATAAGAGCGGAACAAAGCAATACAAAGTATAGGACGGGGAAATTCTGATGACCAAAAGCAAGATGAAAGGAAAGCCTCTTACCTTTTTACATAGAGACCATCCCATTCAGAAAAATCTAAGATGGAATGCACCTCTTGCCTAAGAACACTTATTCGACTCACATATTCTGAACAAAAGAATATTTTAATCTCACGTCCATCTACCATCCATCTTCGCTATTCGATTTCTCTCTTTCCACAATATCAAATTATACAAAATGAATTCACTGTTTTTCTCTTTTTGCCTAAAGATCCCTTCCGCTCAGAAGCAAATCATTGCCCATATTTGAAACAAGCACATCATAGTTTCCGAAGCATCATTTTACGTTTTTTTTTTTTTTTTGTCGAAGCTTGTTTTTTGAGTTTGGGATCTCTTCTTTCTTTTCAGCACTCAGAACAAATCATTACTTAATATTTGAGAACAAACAAATCATAGTTTCGACATACATTTTGTTTTTTTGTTGTAAACTTGTTTCAGTTTGAGATCTCTTCTTTCTTACTTTGGCACTCAAGAACAAATCATTGTATGTTGAACAAACAAATCACTTTTCTAGAAACATCACGATTTTTCTTCTTTTTTTTTTTTTTTGTTGTCAAACTTATTTTCATTGTTATGGTTTTGGAAACCATTACAAAAACTTGTTTTGTTTTGAGTTTGAGATCTCTTCTTTCTTGCTTCTAGCATTCAAGAACAAATCGTTGCCCATATTTGAGAACAAGGCCAATCATATTTTCTAGAAGCATCACATTTTCTGCCTTTTTTTTTTGTCAAACTTGTTTTTTTTTTTTTGTTATGGTTTTGGAAACAATCATATATGGAGATGTTGGAATCAATGTAGCGAGAAATGGAAAGATAGAAAGAAATGGGAAGCTACATCGAGAAAGAAAATAGAAGGGTTTAAAGGTGACTTAGGAAAAGGAACAGGTGGTCAAATACTTTCAGGCCTGAGGGATGAGGAATGGAAAGAAAGAAATGGAAAGGAGAGAGAAAGAGCTTAATGAGAAAAGAAAATTTGTTTCTGGCTTGATAAAGTCTACTTCTATGATGAGCCATTTTGAGAAAAGAGATGAAAGAGTGCTTTCATTCTTAGAAGAAAAGAGAGGAAATGATGGAAGCTAATATGTTGAAGAAGAAATGAGGGTTGAATATGTTTTATAAGGAACAATTCAAAGGGAATTTGGAAAGATCATGGTAAAGAAGGCAAGGAATGAAGAAAGGAGACCTGATAATTACGGACAAAAATTGTGGATTGATAGTCTTGACCATGTGAATTCAATGTCAATGAACATGCACTCTATGCTCACTAAAATTGAAAGTTGTATGAATACCCGCCCCGGTGCTATTAGAATCAATTGATCACTTTGGCTAATGGTCTATTGCCCTCCCACATAATAGTTGATTGTAATCACTCCTCCTCCCCTCTTAATAAAAGCAGAAACCACTTGTTGAATAGTATGTGTTAATTTCTCACGAGTCTTTTGTCAACGGTTTTTCATAGGTGTGGTTCCCCAGTTTGGTTATCAAATAATTGAAAAATAGTTTAGGATTGTATAATGGATTTAGTAAGGCTATGAACTGTTTGGTTGCATTGAATTGATTGAATCTAAGTTGTAATATGTCTTTAGTCTGACACGACCATGGAGATTGTAGAGAATCATATGAACAAACCTTCCATGATCTCACGAATCAATCAGAAGCCTAGCGAAACCCTCAAGTATATCACTCATCTCAGGCCTTTAATGGAGGATACTGAGTTAGTTCTGAGATGAAATCAATGGCAATCTCTAATGGCGTGCTGAACTGGTGCTGGTTCTTAGACCCCATCGGTTAAGCTGCAGAGATCTTTAGCCACCATAGCAATTGGATAGAATAGATTAAGTCTTGAGAAGAATATTTTTTATTCATAATAAATGTATCTTTACATGTACATGTTATAGAGATATTAAGTTTCTACAATCAAGCTATTCCTATAGTTAAGTTATTTGCCCTATGAGAGAAATCTCTCTAAGCTAGGAAATAATATAGTAATAAGAAGAATTCACAATAAATAATCTTTGACTATTAATATTAGTCTCTCTAAACTAAATCTCAATATTAGTACTAGCGACAATATTTTGTAGTATTCATCGGGATGTCTTTGAGACGTAAACCCCGATAGCGCCAGGCTGTCACGAGACCACTTCTCTGCCACCCTTAATGTGCTCTCAGACACGAGCATCGTCCTTGAGTGGTATTTCACAGTTTTCGCCGATGCATCCTCCCATCTGGAGAAGCCACAACTTTGAGCTCATGAGAAATGGTCATCTGCTTCGGGACATCTCGTCGATCAGTGTGATTGTGAGTTCTCTTTGTCTATTGCATCAACCATGTGTCATGCTTACGAATTTGCTCCTTCGGAAGAAACCGAAAGAAAAAGGGCTGCATTAATTAGTCTATAATTCTGTTATGTTAAGTATATATATATATATATATATGTTGGAGTGTCTCGATGAAAAGAGAATCTCGCCGATCTCTCTGTCGATGGACTGTGTCTTTTAGTATATAGCGTAGATTATATCATACCCGATGTGGATGGGTCTGAGGTTTCATAACAAGTGGTATCGAATGAATTAAGCTTAACAATGTGGATGGAAGCTGAACAAAGGAATGATCTGTTGGGCCCTCCCAACCGGATGGTGTTCCGCGTAAAGGCTTGCCCGGAAGCATGTGAAAAGGAAAAAATCTGTGGTTTTGAAGAGGTTGATGGAACTTTTTGTTTAAGAAGGAAGAGACCATTGGGTGTGCACCCAAAAGTCAACCACTGCTCTTTCTTTCACTCTTTCATATATATATATATATGATTATAATAAGTACAAATTAACTAACCTTCTGAAGGTTTCCACACTTGATAGCACAGGGCGTATCTTAGGAATGAGGTTGTGGAATCAAGAATATAACCTTGAACATCTTAGTGGGGGTGAACAAAATCACCCCTCATCCTCATAAATAAAAAACACCATGATTGATCTTAGAGTTTGAAAAGATTAAGGATCAAAATATGAAGAAATTTGAGAAGAGTAGTGGGTTGAGGTGAGGAGAGATGTGAGACCAAAGAAAAGGGTCTGACCATTTATAGATGGAATGGACTAAGGTTTTTCTCTATGATAAATTGTTTCTACGGGATTTGCTTACGAGGAAGGTTACGTGTGGGAAATCAGCTGATTGGTACACCGAGTGGTAGTCTAATTCCTTTTTTTCTTTTCTTTTTCCTTCTTTTTATTTTCTTTTGGGATAAGAAAATAAAGGGCAAATGATAAAACTCAAAAACAACGTTGTGTGGATCTTATTATCAACCCCTGACTAAAACTTATATCCTTCTACTTTAGTGCATTCGATAAACAACACGTGGAATACACGCATGAAATAGATATTTTCTTTAGATTATAATTAAACATTGTCACTATCACGAACATGTAAGTGAGATGGTTGGATCTCTCTTTCCTATCTTAATAGGTGGTCAAACACGGGACTACACAGCGTGTTTTTGTGATAGAGTTTTACCGCATCACTGATGGTCATCCGGCTAAGTATAAGATGTAATGATATGGTTTCCAAAAATGGCTTTTCGTGATGCCATGCATGAACAGCTTAAGATGTCTCATGAAGTGTGACAATAAAATAAAATTTAACATTAATCATGAGTAGGAGCATCGAGTTACTTTTTGATTAAGATATATAAATTTGTAGTTGGTGGGACACCCTTTTGTGAAATAAAAGACCATAACTCCATTAGTGATTCATGATGGCATAATCGAGTTTAGAAATGCGGGTAATTAAACAAAATGATGATCCTCAATTAAGCGGGTAGTGTAAACAAGTGCAGGAATGTTAAAAATGTAATCTTCTATATATATATTCCCGGCGGCCCCTTTCTATTTTATCTGAACAGCTAGAGCCCCTTGACTTGTTCAAAAATGGAAGGCTAGGCTTTGCAATGACTCTCCCGAAGATGATAATAAATGGAAGATCAAAAAATTTGGAGTCTGGTATAATGAGCCGGTCATACGTTAGGTATTTGCATATTAACCGGAAACCTTTCCAAAATAAAAATTGAGGAAATATTTGATTAAAATACACCAAATAATCCCAAAATCTCCAAAATCAAACGTTTCTCTTTTTTTTCTTAGAAAAATAAATCATTATGAACAAAAATACTTTGTCTTTTTAGTTATTTACATGTATCTTAAGTAAAAAATATATATTTTTAAAAGAAAACAATAAGCTGTCATTTTTATTCAAAAATAATGATCAAAATTATTTAAAGGGTTGGATTTTCGAAATTCTGTTTCAAGGTCTTGATTGAATAGATTGGTATTTTTTGTCAATAGTGAGTCCTTTTTTAGTTTAACATTGTGGAGGGTTATTTACAAAGTGGAAATATTACATCCATCATTGACCCCGGTTGGTAAGTATTCTTTTCTACTAAATCGGCATTAAGAAATATGTTGAGAGTAGTGTGACTTATCCATGTTTTTAGAGAGGGAAAAGGGAACTAGGAAAGAAAATAAGGAATAATGGAAGAAATAAATTTTGAAAAATGAAAAAAGAGGTTTAAATGAATAATCATTGATCTTGATATAATGAAAGACCGATGTCGCAATTAGTATTTGATTAAAAATACACCAAATATATGATAAAGAAGACTCATGAATAAATCTTTGAACTTAGCTTACATTTAAGAAAATATGGTTTCTAAGTCAGGATTTGATTTTTCGGGAAATTAAAGACATCAATTTTTCAAATTTGCATTTATGATAGAACCAAAATCGATATATAATTTCTGCCGGAAATATGGCCCCATTTGCTTATTGCAACCATGCTGAGAATGGAAGGACATTTTTGTAAACTTTTCCCCTATTTCAAAATAAGAAATTAATACACAATTTTAAGATTTAGTTAACAATATTGAGCTCTACTAATTAAATTACTTCAAAAATATGTTTCTCTTTAAGTGATAATGGAGCCGTTAAACAATTATAAAGGTGATATGAAGAACATTTAGAAGTCATTCTACTTCTGGTCTGGTGAAAGTATGGCAATGGGCAAAGTGAAGCTCATCAGTTGGAGAGGATGAATTTTTCATTTTCAATTGCAAGATATTATATAATAAACAGTTTTTCAACGAGGTCACTTTCTTGAAACTTTTGTGATGTAAGCAAGAATAAAAGAAATCTAAAATAATCTTTTCAAAAATCTCAAATTAATTAACACTTGTTTTTTTCAAAAATGTACTTGAAACTAGTCTTTTTTCCATATCATCCAAAATCGTGAAAGTTGTGGTGACTACGGGTTTTTTAAACACCATTTTCAAAAGGTTAAAATCATAGTCATCATTATCTGGTTTTATGCTTAAAAGTTAAAATTGCGGTGGTAACTACAATTTCAAAAAATTTAAACCCTATCGCTCAAAAAATGCCACTCTGAGGGTCTCATGAAGTGAAGATGGGTCATCCACCGATAGTTAAGGTTCTTCCCTCTAAAAACGCAAGGCAGGTTGGTTCTTCCCCTGAGTGTATATGTTATTCCCCTCTTTTCTCTAGTGAAACAAATTACTCATGCCAAAGTGTTCCTTTACATCCATCATCTCTCGAGACACAAACAAAATATTGGCAAGCATCATAGTATCTATCACATCGGAAGTACATCTCATCATTATACTTACGATAGATAATGACACGCCACAGCGATTCATTCACTCGAATACCATCAACCTGCTTTAATCCACCAATAGCATACATGAGTGGTGAGTTTTAAGATGCTCAAAGCGTCAGCCTCTAAACATCTTTTCACTTATTATGTTCTCTTGACTCCCATTGTCAATAATAAGATCACACCAAAACTCCCTTCACCGATGTACTAAGCGAAAAAGAGCCTCTCAAGCGACATATTTTACACTATTATGTTCTCTTGACTCTACTATCAATAATAAGATCCACACGAACTCCCTTTACATGAGTACACTTTTCAATGAGCTTATGAGATTGCTTCCAGGTCTCATCACTTCAGATAACATAGGCTTCCTCACACACCTGAAGTGTACTCTTCTGCTCATATTCCTCAGTCATTATTTCCATACGTATGCACACCTCATCCTCTCATCATTGTCTTCTCATACATTCATTGCCTTCCATTATAGCACATTCATTAGAAACGATAGTATTTCCCACATATATAGCACCAACATTGAAAGGTCTTGCATAAGTATTATTGTTTTGTGACTGTAATCTGCCTCCTTCATTGCTACACTTTTCCCTTTTCCTACACCAACATTGATAGTCTCCACAATATCGGAACACAGCTAAATGTGTTTTTCCTTGTCATAGGTCTTATTGTCCACCCCTCCATATCTTCTATAATTAGTACTACAGGTCTGCTCCTAAATGAGTAACCGGCTTTCATGGCCAAATTTCTAGCCTCTTGCACATTGAAAACCATATCGCCCCGATTTTATCATCCTGATGATGCAGCCCCGGCCATTGAAATATCTCGCTACATGTTGGTTCTCCACTTTTCGATAACTTATTCCTCTTTGTCAATCTAAAAATTCAACAATATATTCATTCTGATCTACCTGTGTACATCTACAGTAGCATCAAAAATATTGTTTATAATTAGAGAAAGGCAATCTACCTCATAATGATTGTTTCGTCTTACCATGTTTGAATGAACCACACCTCTCTCATCCTCGTCTCTCTCAATCTATCCCACCATACTAATACTCTCAGCTAACCTCTTGAGCAACAAGTTATATAACTCTATCATCCAAGCAACTTGATATATTCCAAAGAACCTGTCTGCTTCATTGAACCAATCTAAAAACTCATCAATATCAAGATTATTTACTAAATTAGGAATATCTGCTTTAGTTTGTATTCATAAAGTCTCCTCTCATGGATTTAGTTACCATTATCTTTCTCTTTGTCTACCATGGATTTGCAAATTCTGAGTCATCGCCATCATCTGAGGTGTTATCAAATCTACAACTAGTCTTTTTGATTTCGTATGTTGGAATGGGACTAAAAAAATAGGTCTAACAGGCCAATTCTTCATCATCATTCATCTGCCCTTATCCATTAATCCTCAACAACGGATGCAATTGGGTTTGTATTGCTGACTATTGAGTTAAATTTTGTATTGATTATTGCTACTCATTAATCGATCTTGAAGTAGCCTGCAATCCCAATCACCATCTTAGGATTGGTTGTCATCTGCTACAATTATTAAAGTCATCGATTGGAAGAAACTTGCTCTAATATAAGTGGTACAGCATGTGAAGGATTGATCAACACCACTGATTGATCGAAATAAAATAAGCAAATCTCAGTCAAGAACTGATTCCAAACCAGAGAATAATTAAAGCAAAGCTTTGATTTTTTTTATAAATCCGTAAAAGTGATAAGATCCTCAAAACAAACTCTAAAACATTTATTTATACCTAGTCATAATACATGCATAATAGAAATAAAATAATGTTCAAAACAATAATATCAAATAAAATAATATTTGAAAATAATAATGAAATAAAATAATATTTTAAAACAATGATAAAAATAAAATAATAATTTGAAATGTGTGAAATAAAATAATATCCTTAAAGAATGGGATTTTGGTTGATCCTAACAGCACCACATCACCCCCAAAGTATGTAAATATCGTAGCGCCAAATTAACTATCCACTAAAACAATCATCATCCTCCTCATGATCTATCCCCTCTCAAGTGCTCTAGCATCATCATGGGTGTTATCATGATGAGCATGAGATCATCTTCAATCCTCTCAAATTGACTCCGATAACACCCATTCCCAAGATCGCACCACATGCTACCATGTCGGCTGACATCATTGAAGAGCGGTGGGCTGGATCAATCGAAGGTTGCTTTGGGAGAAGGTTTATCTCTCTGTACTATGTAGTCAGCTGTTTGGTTCTATTTTCACTTCGGTTTTTGTTCGAAGAACACTCAAAACTTGTTTGAGTAAAGGGCTCTCTTAATTTTTGTTTGTGTTCTTCGTGTTCCAAACCGCTTTTTTCATAGACATCTTTTGGTGTTTTATTGATTCTAAAATTGTTTTCTCTTGATTTTCGAACATGGACTGAGGGCCATTGTTTCTAGACATTGGCATTAGGCCTGACAAAAATCGACCACGATACATTAACAAAACACAAACTAAACATAATTTTTGGGTTTGGATTAGTGTAATCGTGTTTTTGATCGGATCGTGTTGACCCATAACAGTTTAATAAACGGGTTATATTCATATCAATCCACATAGATTAACCATATATATATATATATATATATATATATATATATATATATATATATATATATATATATATATATATATATATATATTTCACGTGTCGTATCATGTTGCAGATTACTAATTGGGTGGAGTGTTTGATTTATTATTATAACTCTTTGTATTAAGTATTCGGGTTGGCCGAATACTATATAAAAAACCTTCTTGACACGACTCATGAACCTGATGCACCTCTAATTGGCATGGCACTGTGTATATTCAAGTTTTGGCATTTAATAGCGGTAAAAGTAACTAAGCACTTCAAAATGCTAGCAGGACTAATTGGTATTTTATGCGAAACGGTGGAGTACTTGAAGCACGAGTTGATGGAATAGACAAAAGAACTTCATACAATTTTTAATTTGATAGAGTGTGGCCTTGAATCATTTCTTTTGAAAATCAGATAGTTATTACTGATGGAAGGATCCATGCAAATCTGATCAAGTACTATACCAAGGTGACATTCGAATCTTCAAGACCAGCAACGCTGGCAAAGGCGGCTATGGGGTGACTAAAATTTATTTAAAAACCTACCTATTAGCCAATCAGAATGCCTATTAAGTGAATATATGTATATTTTATATTTTGATAGTTCGTTCCTCCCTGTTGCTTGATAGGGAATAAGGAGTCTTTATTGTTTATTTTAATAAAATGTATTAGATGTAATGGAAATTATGGTCATTTCATTAATTAGAGAATGTTTATTGAGTATCGGTATCACTCATAGCATATGCACATTTCAATGCAAATCCGTTGAAGTTTGGATTGTAGATATATGGTTGAATTTACAAGAGGAAGATTTGAACATTGCAGGTGACACGAACATGTAGGTGAGATGGTTGGGTATTTATAATAACTTAACCAATGGTCTCGGAATTCAGCCTTGCAATTTAGCTTGCTCTATGGTAGAGCTTTATACGTCCATATAGTTCCTCCTAACATGAGGAATTAGTCTAAGTGTTACATGGCTTAAAGGCACATTCTTTGTGTGCATAGACTAGCTCAGGACATCTTATGGTTTAACCAAAAAAATCTTACATATAGATTAGTATGATGTGAAGGGTCTTGAATCGAAGGAAAATGATGAAACTTATAGAATAATTTTAATTGTAGTTCACAATAATCAAATTCATTAGGCACGACTCATGATGGCCTTTTAACTAACTTCACCAAAATCTATCTTGTTCAAAATTCTTGTCTGAATGGTCCAAAGCCCTTTTGCTTTCTCTCTTTGCTTTCTCTTTGGTCGGCCAAACTTTATGCGGTGGTCCCTAACTTGACGGAAGCTGAGAATTCCACCTTGTTAAGGTAGTTTCTTCAATCCGCCCGAAAGTATAGACATGCTTTTGATTCTACTTGATTTAAACACGTGTCAAGAGAAAATCTAAATTTCTGATAAGGATATGAATAAGCTTACTCCAGTGGACTTTTCTCATGCTAGGGAGTTTGATGGCAAAGTAGTCTTTTATATATTTTAAGCCGCATTCTGGGTTACGGTTTGAAAAATGCTATACAGTTTAGTTAAATTATAGTGCATTTATCAATTACGGTTTAAGGTTAATTTTAAAACCTCAATGGATGAATATATTTTTTAAGATTAATTTTAAAACAAGTCTATATGTGTATTTAAAAAAAAAAGAATTATTTTTGGCTTTAAACTCCGTACCTTTGAAGACCATGTGAAGTAGCTCTTGCAAAGGCGAGACATGAGGAATGAGCCTTGGTTCCTTGAGTCCAAGCACGCCCATGCTGGCCTATGCATAGTACATGTTGATAGTCGAGAAAGGCTTCAGATTGAATCTCAGAAATTCCTCCTTGATAAAGGTACATATTTGTTTCTCACATTACCTTTCATCACCCACAGTGCTCACGAAACAACTTTGATCTATTTATAATAATGGTGAAACACTTTGACTCAGGTTTAAAAATGAGATTCTTTTCAAGTTTCGAAATATCTAGGAACACGCAACCGGCTGCTGGTGGTATCATGATTCTTGGCCCAGTTAGGCAGATCCCGGCTATGCAAGGTTGATTGTTTTGCCGGATAGACAACACCACCGTCAGGATGTAAAGTTGAAAGAACCACTCCTTCCCGAAACACATATGGAATGACGGGCTGAATCACACAGCCATTCATCAGTACTAGTCACGATGACACACTGCAGCTCGATGAAAAAATACGACTTATCATCTTCAGCCACATGCTTGGACACCCTTTCCTTTCTTTTTATGAACTTTAGACGATCTTTCTTCCGTACCCTTTTTCACGACAAAGGCATTCATCTTTTTCAAGTTTGCTGACCTGAATCTTCCCTTCTCACGGTTTTAGGCTTCGATTCGACCTCTCGAACAATGTAAGCTACGGTGAATATTGTGTTCTAATTTGTCTTTTAGTCTGTTGAATCTGAAGCGATAGTTACTTCTTTAAGGTATTGTTTCCTTCAGTCAACATACTAACGATAAGATGTTCACATATTCATCCAGGGAAGAAGCTAACAATATCAAAGCCTTATCAACATCACTTGCTTTCTCATCTAAGTTGTTCAATAAATTGGTTACTAAAGAATCAAATGTGTGTGATCATTCATAGTGGTACAGTTTATCTTTGGAGCGATACAACATGTTCGTATAGAGCTTGTTCTCTGTATATAACTTCTTCATGAACTTGTCTTTGCATCTCCTTCCACAACTTGCTTGCAGACGTCTCTCATAAAACGGATGTTTGGCTCTGGCGGAGAATACGATCGAATCGTACCACACTCTTTGAAACAATTGATTCTTGTCAATCTTTCTCATCGACATCATACGGTATGCTTTCTTCACTAGGTACAACATCAATCTTGTTGGAAAAAACTCTACCTCACCTTTGCCATGCCAGAAGTTTATTAGTGCCATCAAATTTCTCCACATCAATTTGGTATTAGTCACCATTGATCTGGTAGAATCCTTCAGTGTGAGGTTGATGGTGCCTTTGGATTCAGTCTGACATTTTACAGCAAATAGTACATCCTTTGCGGAATGTCAATATCTCGATAGAATCTTTATGATGTGGAAGATCAGACAAAAATTGCAACCTGACATACTAACTCTCAGAAAAAAATACCAAAAGCCAGAACTGGCACCACGATGTGGAAGAATAGAGATAACCTTCACAACAGGCATACTCAGTGGAATGTAACAAATGCAATTGGGAAATCTGAGTTAGTTCCCAATTGAAAGCAAAATGGTACTATTCATGTGAATAGTGTTTACTTCATGTGAATAGTGTTACTCGATAAATGAATAATCTTTCGTGAAATACACAAAGCAATCTCTTATACACAATAATGACAACTAAATAATTATATATGAAGAATAATACCAAAAATAAAGAACACAGAATTTACGAGGTTAGAAATGACAGCTCGTCTCGGGCATCATTGAACTAACTCCATAGATTAAAGAAATACAAACTTAGACCACAGTCGATTTCTAGAAATTGAGGCAAAAATATGTGCCCAAACAGTTGGGTGATACTACAAATAGTCTTAAAGAGTGGATGAGAGATATGTGAATTATAAAGAAGTCCTTTTATAAGAAGGAGGAACCGTCCTGTCAACCGATGTGGGATTGCATGTTAAAAAACAACATATATCTCAAGATTTGGAGCAAAATCTTTAAAGAAACGAGATTACAAGCATTAATGTATTGCCAAGGTTACATTTGGAACCGCAAAGTGTCAGGAAAAGAAAAATAATAAAATGATTTTCTCGTATTTGTTTTAACAGTGAAAAATATAAATAGAAATCTCAAATTAAAATACTACAAATTTTACATATTTTAAAATTTCTTTGTCATATATGATAAAAAGAAACAAATAAGCATGTAAAATTTATTTATTAAGTTTAACCTTTTCATTTTATAAAAATTTCTTTCCTTCCATTATTCTTCTGTTTTATTTTATTTTCTTTCCCACTGATCACTTTAAAAAACATATGGATAAGTCATTAAAAACTCCTCGACATATTTCTTGATGCTTCGATTTGGTAGAAAAGAACGCACACCAACCAGTCAATGATGGATGCATTGCTTCCAATTTTGTAAATGTAACCTCATTGTTAAACTAAGGACTCACTATTGACAAAATATCTTCAATCTATTCAATCAAAAGACCCTTTGAAACATGAATTTCGAAAAATTCAATCCTTGATAATTTTTATCACATTTTGACAATACGATTATTGTTTTCTTGTAAAAATAATTTTTTAATAAGATACATACAAATAACTAAAAGACAAAAAGTATTTTTTGTCTATAATGAATTTATTTTCTAAGAAAAAAAAGTGAAATGTTTGATTTGTACATTTTGGATTGTTGGTGTAATACAATCAAATATTTCAAAGGTTTCTGTATGCAAATACCCGCATTCTGCAGCCTTCATTATCTTGCACTCAAATTTTTTGATCTTCCATTTTATTATCATCTTGGAGTCTATTCCAGCTAACCTTCCATTTTTGAACAAGTCAAAGCTTCAAGTTGTTGAGACAAATAGAAAAATTTCTTGGGAATATATAAAGTGCATTTTAAAATTCAAGAATTTGTTTCTGAGTTTAAATTTGAGGATCATCATTTGTTTAATTACTTGCATTTCTGAACTTTAGGATTATGCCATTTCCATGAATCCACCAATAATATATAATCTTTACTCACAGAAAGATTAATACCCTACTTCTAGAATTTATATATATATATATATATATATATATATATATCTTAATAAAAAATAACTTGGATGCCCTAGCAGTGACAATGTTTAATTTTAATTTATATTTTTGGTCATGCTATGAGATGTCTAAAGCGGGTTCATGTACACACAAAAAGACATTTCTAAAGTCACTTACCACGCAATCCACATACGGATGGGAGGGACCACGAGGTGTAGTAAAAATCTACCACCGAGAAAACGGTTGTGATTCAGGGCTTGAGCTGAGACCACTTTGGTTAAGGTAAAAGATACTCAAACCATCTCACCTACATGTTCGTGATAGTGACAATGTTTAATTATAATTTAAGGAAAATATTAATTTGATATGTTGTATTCCACATGTTGTTTACTAGTATTAAATGCGTGAAAGTGAGAGGATATAAGTTTCTAGTGGTTGATATTAGCCACATGTTGTTTCGTTTATGGGCGTGGAACTCAGTGGACTTAGTCCCATTCCCAAACCCACACGATTCAACACCAAACGCAGTGCCAAATCGATGCTATACGCACTCTCATGTAATGTGGTGTTACCTTTGTGCAATGGTTGTGTCTTTATCAAAACCATGACCAATGTATGAAGACACTCTACATGGACATTCCTACATTACACTTTGTGTGTGCTATGAACACTCATGTCTAATGCATACAACATTTCATATATTCGGTCAGCATCAACAAACATGCAGTCATGTTAATATTCACATTCAAATCGGTACATCACATAAGCATGCACTACGTCTTTTCTATCATTCAGGTTCATTCATATCAACACATCTTCAACATGTATTAACATAAATTCCCACCATTAACCCAAACAATAATGCCATAACTCATATTCCCAAGCTGAGACATAGTCGTCAATCATATAGCCTGCTACATGTAAGAAGTGGCCATGTTCAGAAACCTGACACATTTACAACCCCGTGTTTTGAAACACCCATAGTGATAACAATTACTCAGTTTGCAGCACAGATGCTTGAGCACCTCTTTCTTCAGATGACATGGCTGGAATTGGACTCCATAGACTGCTAGAGTCAAGAACACCCCAAATCGGGGTTCGGACGGAAAAGTTATGGCCTAAACAACCAGGGCTAAAACCCCAAGAAAAATCCCTGCATGGTAACCATGCAAGCAATGATACACCAAACTGATTTTCTTCGGTCTAAGAACCAGAAAAAACTCTGCATGTTAACCATGCAAGCAATGATACATAAACTGATTTTTCTTTGATCTAAAAACCCAAAGATTCAACATCTGGTCATGCATGACCAGGAAATTGGCATCTTTTTCATGTCTGATAATACACCAAACTGAATTTTCTTCAGTCTAAAACCCAGAACATTCTGCATGTTAGTCATTAAAACAAATAGAAAAATTCTGCATGTTTTCATACCTTCACAATAATACCCAAACTAAGAGTTTCTTTTTATCCTAGAAACCCCAAGATTCTACATGTTGATGTGCATGAAAACCAGGAAATTCTGCATGTTTTTTCATTCATCTGTCTTTCAAATTGTATTTCTTCGGTCTAAAACCATAACATTTCCATATTAGTCAATACATACAATAATACACCAAACTGAGTTTCAGTCCTAAGCTCCAAAAAAAAACAGCATGTACAACATCACAAATTCAGTCTTCAAACCCAGAAAATTCATAAGTACAACATCTAAATTCAGTCTTAAAACCCAGAAATTCAGCATGTTATTCATTCAAACAATCACACTGTAAACTCAACCAAATGCCATTCCATGGCCCCAAACAGAGAAAATAACCAGAAGATCCTTCACCTCTTGTAGTGTATTGAGATCAAATTGGAGTCCTCAAACTAGCAACAATGGAGGATTTGCAGCTCCTCCTCCTTTCTCCTTCCTTTCTTCCTTTTTCTGAGTATCCCTTTGCTTTCCTTCTCTTCTCTCTTTTGATTTTCCTCTCTTCCTCTCTGGACTGATCTGGCAGCGGAGGAACCCTTCAGTTCTGGTTCTCCACTCTAGAGACCAAATTCTCATGGTGCTTGACACATGGTATAAGCCATGGCAAGTGTCACCATGCGAAGCCATGCCTGACTACTTCCTTGGTGCATGCATTCTAGGAGTATGACACTTGGTCACTTAGGTGCAAGTTTTCCCAAATCCCGGTGCCATGGCCCCATGCACTCTTGTGCCACGTGTCACCCACAAGTTAGCCTCGATCAGCCTCGGAATACGTAAAAATCCCATTTGTTTTCGAAGTCGGCCAGTTTGTTTGGTTCTACTAAGATTTCCACGAGATGATTCTAATGGCGTGATCCGTTTAGATCATCACGAGGTCTAGAAGAAAATCTAGGGTTTGTTTGTACCGTCGGGCAAAATTGCCGATTCACTCATTTTCAGAAGAAAAATAATAATAATAATAATATCGCTTTTTCACGGGTTTCACCAGTCGTAGCTGTGAGGAGCCATTTTGGCGTTCGGATCGTCATCGTCTCACTGCACATCTGCGAAACTTGGCTCTTAATGATGAGTATATATATGGGAATGATTTCTTGGAATATATGAAAACAGAGAAGAGATGATCTCTGAGCTCAAAACAAGTTTGGTAATTGTTGCCAAAATAAGTTTGACAACAAAAAAAGCTAGAATATATGATGCTTCTAGAAAATGTGATTTTCTTGTTCTCAAATAAAAACGCAATGATTAGTTCATGATGCTGAAAGCTAAAGGAAAGAAGAGATCTCCAAACTCAAAAACAAGTTTGTTAATTGTTTCAAAACCAAAAACAATAAAAACAAGTTTGATGACAAAAAAAAAAAAAAAAGAAAAAAAAGCAAAAAACATGATCTTTGGGGACATATGGAGATTTACCTTTACATTGGTCAAGTCTGCATAGTGCTCCTCTACTCTAAGGCGATGAACTCACTTGAAGTTCTCCTCTGTTGGGTGATAATGGCCTTTGTGTTATGTGCCTGACAAATTACAAATCTGTTAAAGGTGTGTTTGGATGATGATTAAATAGCCATGATCCATGATGATTATTTATGAAGCATACCTCTCGGGAACTCCATCGTAAACGACAGTCTTCGGTTGCGGTGGTAGCTCCTCGGCCAATCTTTGAAACACTCTCTTTTCTGCTACGTACTATTGTTCGAGTATTTTTATCATATCAACATATATAATAGGGTTATTCTCTATTCTAATTGCTTAATTTGTAATTATTCTTATATTCATAGTGAAGTTTTCTCCTTTGTCTTTAGTTTTTCCGTAAGGTTTCATGTAAATATGGTGTTTTCTTTTTCATATTTTATTATTGTGTCATCGATTCAGCAATTGTGTAGATTTCATATGCTTTGACCTTAATAAATCATGATGGTTGTAAATACTCAAGATAAGTCCATATATATATATATATATATATATATATATATATATATATATATAACCATTATAAAATTTTTAATAAATAAAATTAAAATCACATAAATATAAAACACTAACATTCTACTTGATGTACATATGTTCACATCATAAGGCTTTTCTTTTTTTTTTGAAACATGATATCAGATTATCTCATACACACATTTCTTTGTGTTCTTGTATGGAAAGCTTTTATTTGTGAAACTTGGTCTTTGTCTGAAGTTAAGCTTAAAATATCAAAAGTTATATGTAAACTAATCTCTTGCGAGTCATCTATAAAATGTCCTTTTAAGTTAAAATGCCCTTGAAAGTGCAAAGATAAATCCCTACATGATAACGGGCATTCTCTACCATCCATCAAATTATAACTGAAGTTAACAAATAAGTAAAGCTACTCGAACTTGATCATAGAATACTCAAGTTGACTCGAGTTCGAGCTGGGTTTCAGTGGTTAATGGTGAGTTAGAAATTATCTGTCTGGTCGAGATGCTTGTTAGTTTTAATTGAGCTGCTTTGTTTTACATTAATTGAGTCGAACTCGAGGTGATTTCAAATCAGTCAGTATAATTCATTATTAATTTTTTTAATTGATTCGAGTTTTGTTGAGTCGAGTTTGAGTAACTCGACTATTTCCTGAGTTGAGTTCCAAACATCTGAAAAAAAAGTTTGATCGAGTTTGAGTCTAGTATGAGCTTTGAGTTTTTGTCAGATTGAGTCGTGTTTGACAATGTCAGGTGCTTCGACTGGATTACACCAGTGTAACTATATCCTTAGTGAATTTTTTTCTGAAAGAAGCTATCTTTTTGTACATCCTTTTAGATTAAAAAAAAATGGTAGTTTTATGAAATAAGTTTTGAATTTGTCCCTTTAAACTATTAATACTATATATTTGATCTTCGAATTTTTAGAATATGTATAATACCCAAATAGAATGTTATATTTGGATGGGAGTTACTCTGATATATTTCGAAAATGTAAAAGGTACGCATAATACTATGCCATGCTCCAACTTTCCCGGCCCGGCAAGTTGAGGTATTGTCATGTTTTACTGTGCTTGGCGAGAATTTGCGGCTGCTTGTTCTCGAATATGGACAATGACATTTCTTGTAATCTTTGAAAGCAAGAAGAAGAGATCTCAAACTCAAAACAAAACATGTTTGGTAATTGTTTCCAAAACCAAAAGCAAATAGAAAACAAGTTTGACAACAAAAAAAGAGAAAGCGAAAAATGTGATGCTTCTAGAAAATATGATTAGCCTTGGTTTTTCAAATGTAGACGTGATTTGTTCTTGAATGCTGTAAGCAGAAAGAAAGATCTCGAGCCTCAAACAAAACAAGTTTTGGTAATTGTTTCCAAAAACCATAACAATGAAAACAAGTTTGACAGCAAAAGCAAAAAAAAAATGAATGATGCTTCTACAAAGTATGAGTTGCTTGTTTCTCAAATATGGGCAATGATTAGTTCTTAGTCTTTGAAAGCGAGAAGAAAGAGATCTCGAGCTTCGAAAACAAGTTTGATAATTGTTTAAAACCAAAACAATAAACAAGTCGACAACAAAAAAGAACGGAAAATATAATTTACTTAGTCGCCATGGGCAATGATTTGTTCTTGAATCTTGAAAGCAATAAGAATTTCAAACTCAAAACAAGTTTTGTATTGTTTTAAAACCAAAACAATAAAAACAAGTTGTGACAAAAAAAGCAAAAATATATATGATGATTCTAGAACTGAAATTGTTCTCTTAAAGTGCTTTCAATTCATTATACCTTCTGGGAGATGGAGTAAAGTGCTCTCTCCTCTTATTAATCCTTCTTGCCTCATTGCAATTTAGTTCTTACTTGCTCCACAGTTCCTCGTCCTGTCGTACCATAAATTCCATTATCAAATAAAAACAAAGAACAAAAACCAGAAAACCTCAAAGAAAGAGAGAAGAAGAAGAAGAAGAACGAGTCAATTGAATTAGTCTCCATTATAGCCTGCGCACGCAATGCAGGATCGAGGCAGGCTTTGAAAATGATGCGGTATATTACGCTCACGAGGAGATGTTGACGAGGGGCTGAGCCATGACTGAGCGAACTCGGACGTGCACTGCGTACCTTGAAGTCACCGCCACTACCTTTTGGGACACAGGACGGCCTGGCACGAAGCCTCACGAGCTCTCAAGGCTCTCAGGGCCTCTTCTTGCACCACAATTTTCCCGTGACTCAAATTAACTAAATAACTTCATCCCCTTAAAATTCTTCTGACAAATTATTCAAGAATTTCTATGACCCGATGATCATAACCATCAATTTTACTTGAACAGTCAAGCGATGAATTAATATGTTCGGATTAGTGAGTTCAGTTCTTCCATTAAATATCTTGGTCCTTCTTCTCGAATAATTTATAGGATTTTTTTTGAAAAGAAGAATAAATTTCAAGCTACCGAAAAATTTTCTACGGATTTTGCGGCTAAGCGACTCTGAAGTAGAGTTCAAATTCTTACGTCTTGGAACGTCTTCTCGAATACTGTTTCTGGGTTTCTTTTGGAAAAGATTCACAATGCCCAATGCATTTTATCTGGAATTTGCAGCCGCGGCTCAGGATTTTCGGGAGAAAAATTGTGCTAAAATAGGAAGTAATAGACGAGAGAAAAAAGAAACCCATTTACGAAGGCCCTCGGAAAAGTATGAATCTGAATCATAGCCATTCTTGGCGAACCACCATGAAATCCTTGGGGTGAGCTCTCGAACAACGGCAGCCACGGCGGCGGAACCCATCACCGGCCACGCGAAGAGATCGGACGCCTCATACGCCCCGTTCTTCCTCTCAACCTTGAACTCAGAAGGTTTCCTCCCTGACCTCCATTTTCTGTAGTTACTCTGACCTCATAAAAAGACCTGTGAGAAGAAACAAAATCAAAACCCCTAAAAACAAAAAAACAACTAAAAACAAAATCAAAATCGGAAGTGGGACTGGGAGCATCTCCGATGGGCTCGACAAATGGCTATTTTTAGCTATTTTGTTGAGCAGTAAAAAACTAGGGCTCCAGTCACGTAGCGTCTTCTCTAGATCCACTGGGATCCAGACATAAGCGATACAAAACCAGTATCTGTCTTTGTCTCTCTCTCACTGTTCTTATAGAGTTCCAATTAGGCTTTCGAATCGGTATTTGCAGTATACGTTTTATTTGAGAGGAGGAAAATTTTCAAAGGAAAAATGTATCTGAAGGTTTTCTTCACTAAATCCTGAAAATTATTGTTTTTTATTTTTTTTTTTAAAAGCGGCACCACGGTGAGTTTAGGATGTTTGATTTAATCTACGATTCCGGTGTTCGATTTTGAAGGGTGTCGGATTTGATTTTGTTGGCCGTGAAAAAGTTTGAATACTTGTTCAATGTCATTTTTATTGAGTTTTGGAGAGGTGATTGTTATGATTTTTGTTTTGCTGCGTTTGTTTCGGAGAAGCAAATGAAAATTTTTAAAGAAAATCAGGAAGAACCATTTTCTTCATGAGTTGATGTTCATTTCAATATGATTTAGTGTTATATCGGTGCTGAATTTTCTTTTCTATTTTAAGGATTTTCTTTGAATTGGTGATTTCTTAGAAATTTCTTTTATGTTCTATTTTATTTTTCATCTTGAGTAAGTAGTTACTTCTAGAATGGGTTGGGTTGTTCAATTGGGTCATTTTATGATCCGATGAAATTTGTATGTCATTAGTCTTGGTTAGAGCTTTTCTGATGCATTTCCGTATGAGGGGACAATTTTGTGGACTAATGAGATGCTTTCTCACTAGTAACAGTTCTTTCTTCATGATGTCTTTACGGACGATTTATTATTTGACATATCCCATATTTTCCCCTCTTGTTTATAAGCTTCCGAAGCTTGGTTCTAATTTTGTTTTATATCTTTGATGATAGGTGGTCTGCCAGCTTTAGTGAATGAATGATGCACATTTGGAAGAGTGATATGTCCAAAATAATGCTATTGATATAATTGCACACCATCTTTCTTAGGCATACTTCTTGCTAAACACAGTGCCTAAATTTGAGGTTGAAGCCAATGAACCCATGAAGAAATGATTAAAAGCTCTTTGCTGTTAACTGGCTTTTCTGAATTTGTTATTGCACATGAGAGGCCACTATTGTATCTTTGATTGTTGTTGTGATCATGTTTATGGATCCCAAATTTTACCCTTTTTGAGTCTTTGTAATTTCAGTCTTGATGTTCGGAGGATACATACTTATTATGGTAATCTTGAATGGCGATCCATTCAACCATCGTGATTCCACATTCTTTTTAATGTCTTGTAATGTAAGACCCAAATGTTTTTACTATAACCATATAGGAAGGGTATTAGACAAACAAATTTTGAATATAACTACCTAAGAATATTTTTGGAATATTTTGGCTTCCTCTTTTATGTGTAAAGGCTCAATGCGGGTTTCTATGGGTCTGAATGGTTCTACGAAATCTCCCGAAAATACGAATGTGGGTTAAGTGTTTTAATTTATTCTTTGAGAAAGTTATTTGATTTAAAATTTCTTGTGATGACTTGTTTGAAAATATATTACCCATATTTTTCCACCACATGGCTCATCCGAAAGTCAACCCCGCCTTCCACCACAACTTCTACTTGTCTAGATGTGATCCAATCAGAGTTCCAAGTGCTTTAAGGCAAATCTATTGAAACAAATCTGATTAAAGATTTTCCGCTTCTTAGAAATTTTAAACGTTTAGTGTTTAAAATCTGTTAAGCTTATCATCGTAAAAACTTATCAAAAGAATGTAATAAGCGTTGATCTGTTCTTAAACCTATTAAGAAATATTCGATTTTGCAAACAAGGCCTCTTGAAGCATGTTAGAGATAGGGCATAGTTTGCTGCATTTCCAAACTCAATCTACTTGAGACATTATACGCGCAGGTTCTCAGATATACTTCAATTATTTTGTTGTATAACTGAAGTTCTTATATAATTCTTTTAAGAAGCCATTAGAGATGACTACCAACTAATGAAGCATACAAAATTTGGATCCCAAAATTTGTATTCAACGTTTTTAATCATTTCATCATTAATCTTTAGTTAGGTGTCACAATGTATCAATCATCACTATGACAAAGATAAAGCGCTTCAAGAAGATATGAAAGCCACAGTTGATATAAGGCATCGCTAATTGTAGGCATGGTTGTGCTAGGGATGCACTTCAGCTCATGAATAAACACTTGTTTAATGATGGCCACCAATGCTTTTCTCTTCGACATTGCATCTAATGAGTCTCAAATGAAATCTGACCACTAAAATTTGAACCTTAACTTGATATTATGCCTTGGCACATTGTTTCACTATATTTTCCTTATTCTTAAAACTCTTAAGATGTTCATTGTCTGTGGAGATTCAAAAAGAAAAGGAAAGAAGAATATTCAAACCTTCATGGGTTTAAAGACAAGTATAATGAAGCCAAATTGTACATGACAAACAATAGAGTTATATTTGTATATCTTATGTTTCATTGTAATCAAATCGACTTGTCATTCAATAATATCTTTTGCACTTAGCATAGAAGTTGAACTAACTACAAAACAAGATATAAAATGACAACAGGATGTATGAAAAGGAATCCTTCATAAGATTTTCATAGAATTTATACGTAAGAGGCCTACTTCAGATCACTAAATGAAGATTATTCTCATCAACTTCCTTGACATGTGGGTTTGTGTTATCGGATGTTTTGGTTTGCTCAAGTTCCGATCTGTTTACATTTGTTTGTTGTGTGTTACATTGTTGAAACTTTTTGGAGCTCAAGTTTCTTTCTTTATGAACTTGTTTTTGATTTGTTGGTCAATTATTATTGATGTTGGTTTTCTTCAGCTATATCCTGTTGGTTTTGTATTTTAATATAATTTTTATAA